>APFE031689388.1:54681-186341 GCA_000404065.3 Pinus taeda
ATGTGACTGTCTGTTTTTCTTGTTCATGCTCATTGTTTTATGGTACTGATATGCAAAAAGAATTCAAAGTATAAATAAGGAAGAATTGTTAAAAGGACTAAATAATACTGATTCACCCCCCCTCTCAGTATTATTTTCAACAGCTTCCTCCCTCATTGATTTATGTACAATTACATGATAAATTATTCATGAAGTAGGTCACCTATAATATAAAATTAAGCAGTAGGCATTTTGGAAATTTTTGTGTGTAAATGAAAGATATGGGCAAAGAAAAAGAATTTGTTTTGATATAAATTCTAACATCCTTATCCCTCACTAATAAAAATAAGGTTTAACATTGTTTCTATCTGTTTGGTCAATTTAGTGTGTCCTAAATTGCTATATTAATTATCAATCCGGGATTCGTAAGTTGATGAAGTGTGGTGCACTATATGTGCAAGATAACCTATTTCTTACCTTTGTCATTTTTTTAATTTTTATTTTGTTTTGGGCATTTTTATCTTTGTTTGTCTCCTAATGTGAATGGGAATTCTATCTTTGAGTCTTAAGAAAACTCTAGAAGTCAAGTACGGGTATAGATTTGAAGGAAATTTTGTCCTCTATAGTGATTTCCAGATCTTAACGCTCCAAAAGGGTCTTAGAACATATTAATGATGAAATTAATACCTAAACAAAAATGAAGATGTGCTGCTACTTAAGTCAAACAAGAAATGAACTATTGATCATGAAACCATTATCCCTGCTGTTGTCTAAATAGAAAAATGAATTAAGCTACTGCGCTCAAACAAATCAAAATTGCAATCTAATAAAAGTAAAATCAAATCACATCATTCATAGTCTAATTCCTCGCCAGGTAGTCTAGGCTATGGCTTTCGGAGATAATCATCAATAACATGAGCAATCTGATATCTAATTGCATAAAAGTAAAAATAAAGAAAATCACATCAATTCATAGTCTGATCCCTCGCTAGGTAGTCTAAGCTATGGCTTTTGGAGGTAATCATCAATAACTTGAGCAATCTGATATCTAATTGTAGAAAAGTAAAACTAAAATCAAATAACATCAATTCATAGTCTGATCCCTCACCAGGTAGTGTAAGCTATGGCTTTTGGAGGTAATCATCAATAACTTGAGCAATCTGATATCTAATTGCAGAAAAGTAAAACTAAAATCAAATCACATCAACTCATAGTCTGATCCCTCGCCAGGTAGTCTAAGCTATGGCTTTCGGAGGTAATCATCAATGATATGAGTAAGTTGATTTCTAAACTATTTAACAAAGCAAATGAACTAAACTGAAATCAACAAAACAAAACTAGAATTAAAGAAACTAAGAAAAGCAAGTCAGCAGAAAGACTGATTCCATGTCACTAGTTTTTGCAAAAGGAAATGTGTAAAAGTGCCCAAGCCTACTTCTATCCTAAAACATACACACACACTGATTAGTGTTAACAGTAATATACAAAGCTTGTAAAATCATGAACAAGAGTGAAGTGTTAATATCATAGCAAAAGAAATATACACAAGTGAATAACTATGGAATATATGCAATGGAATTAAAGAAACATTACATAAAACTGTACAACAATAAAAGAAAAAACCTCAGTGTGCAGGGGCCCTCTGCACAACCTCGGTCAATAGGCTATCAATCAAGAATTATGCTCACGCAATCATGTAGAAACATAGTCTTCTTTTATATTTCAAAACAACGTTATCCCAGTGGGACTAGTGTCATGGCACAACAACTTAATAGTAAAATTACATAAGCAAATGGACTAAGAACTATGTGTGTAGAAACACATTATTTATAACAAAATTTTTATAACTGTTTTCCTGTGAAACTACATTGACAGAGGACACGTAAAAGATAGTGTCCATGGATTTAGCATCATGGTTTCCAAGATTATGAAATCTATTGAAGATGGCTGTTGGATTCACATCGTGGTCAGCCTACAGGTGTCAACGTGCCTCCAGGGATCTAGAAACGGCCACGAATCCTTCACGTGGTTGAAAATAGAGTCTAGCTGCCATCAGACTCCTTTGTTAGACCATTCTTTGACCACCGTTGACCACAGCTTTCTTTGATGAATCCAGCTAGAACAATAGGACCTGATCCATGTCTAGGTCATTTCTAACTTTCCCACATGTATGGTTTTGCTGGATGACACTTGCAACCTGGAGTTTAACAAAAAAGGCTGCAAGAAATTGAACCAGCTGCGGAAAGTGGCTGCATTCCGCAACTCATAAGAAAAATCTAATTCAAACATCAAATACAAAGAAATAGTTACAAAACCACTTTAAATTCTCTTTTATGATTAATATGCAATGATGTTGATAGCTTAGGAGGTCCAAGTGAATGGAAAAAGTCTAGGAAAGTGTGTAGGAGAGATGCAAGTTCAGGGCTCAACATACCCCCATTGTGAAGGTGTTGCATGTCCCCATTCAACCAAAAATTTGACCATCTTCCCTTTAGTTCATGTGCTCTGAGACCTCTGCGAGCACATCCAGCCCTCTTCTCCTATTTCTTGGTACTGCTAACATCCTAGGCTTCCTCATCAAGCATCTGAAATTGAGGTTGATAAGTGCTCTACTCAACCTCCTACACTGTTTCTTTAGTTTCCTGTTCTTCTTCTACCTCAGCCCAAGTTGTAACATGGTGTTATTGTGAATGATCTTATCCAATCTTCTTTGTTCCTTTAATGTTTCATTCTCTCTCTTGATGTGTCTATTTAAGACCTCAAGTTCAAAAATTTCTTGTTTTAGTGATTGGATTAGAGTTTCTTGTGCTCCATTAGGCTAGGTAGAAGTGTCTAGATCTGTGGAAGTCTTCTCCAACAACTCAATATAATCATACATTTCCTGTTGGTTTGGGTCTACCTCAGGTGTAGTCTTTCTTGGGCTGACCCCAAAATGCTGTTGAGAAGGACTGATCTCAAAATTTTTCCGAGAGGGACTCATATCAAAATCTGGCTGAGAAGTAGGAGCATGGTGTGGGCTACGACCAGGAGGAATTGCTAGAGGCTTTTCTGGTGTTTCCCCTCCTAAATCAATAAAGTGGGGCCCTTTCATTTGTACTGTCCTTAATTTCCCTTTAAGCCTGGAGTTTCTCCTTAAATGTTGTGGACTAGTGTCTTCTTCCTCCATACTCTATTTTTCTTTTCCTTTCTTCTTGGCTGCAGTTTATTGTTCCTAAAGATAAGCTAGTCTTTCAGATAGTGTTTGGTGGTCTTCTTTTTGGGAAGGATCTGGGGTTTGATATACAACTTCTATGTTTCTTCTCCCTTTTGGTTTTCTTTGCTCCTTATCCTCAGTTCTTTCCTTCCTACTTTCAAGCAACTTATCTTCTTGATTAATTTCTTTGGCTGTGTTGATAGGAGTGTCTTGAATTCTTACACTGGTTTTCTTCCTCCTACTCTTCCTTGCTGAACTGCTCTCTAGTGTTTCAGGGGGATCTTGAAAGAAATTTCTAACCAAAAACTGTTCCCAGGTGTCCTTCTTATCTTTTAACTATTTTTCAATTAAAATTTTCTTTTGGACAGTTACGGACATCCTTTTCAAACTATTCAGTAAAAAGTAAGGCAGATTAAGGGTTTGATTTTCTAAGAAATTCATCAGCAACCGGGTGTGATACATATACATTGACCCAAAACGTCCTTCACAGGTAATGAACATTTGGATAATCAATAATAAATTGGCCCACTTTTCTTCTAAAGCATAGACAGGGATTCCTCATTTGAAAGTAATTACATCCATACCTAGATTGCGTAGGATAACCCTCCAAGCCTTCTCGTCAAAGCTCTTGTTTTTGAACCAGCGTTCTCCCTCCTACGAGAGTTTTGTAGTGGCTGCTATAGATGCCTCGGTGACTGTAAACTTGAGGTCTCCAACCTCAACCTCCATACCATCAAAAGACCTCGCAAAAGTCTTTGTAATTTCCTTGTTGTAGCCCTTGAATTTTTGAATGAACCATAGCCACCGTGCCTTCTTCAGTGCATTTTTCAATTGCGGGTACCCTTCCATAAACTTGGGCCCTTCTAGTTCTGCTCTCAACAACAAAAGGATTCTTTCCTTCTGTCTTAAAATAAATCTGTGTGAGTAAGGGATTAGCAGAGGTGAGATGGCTGGGTTAGCGGGAGTGAACAGGGTTTATGGAGAAAAACCAGTGACTGTAAATGGAAAATAGAGAACAGGTAGCGGGAGTGAATTCACGGAATGGAGCGGAGGCTTATGTGAACAAGGTGGAAATGAAACCATGACTTCAATAGAATAGTAGGGGAATAAAGTGAACCCGACAGAGTTTAAAACTGGATGGCTGCGAAGTAGACGTAAACATGCTCATGAAATGGCTCCGGAGTTTGTGCGGCAGAGAAGAGTTGTGATCAAATCGACCACGTCCTCATGATTACAAGTGGAGTGTCAAAGTACAGTGAAACACGAGTTAAATCCAAACGCTGATCATGAGGTCGTTTGAAAAATAAATGCACGGTTCGTGGAGGAACCATGGGTCGTGGAACAGTTATGGAGGCTATCAATGCCAATCATTGCATATAGTGGAGCTATGGTTTCATAACTATGCAAAAATGTGCTTTGAATGCTATTTGAAATAAATTGCTACTCATACCTTGGAATTTTTGCCACTTTTTGTCCATTAAACTTTGATCAGCTACTCCTTGTTGATGCTTTTAGGTGCCTCATGTCTTCATAATATGTCCTTAGTCATACCTGCATTTGATTTTTATTATTTTTTATTATCATCTGACTGCGAATGTTGAATGTCAGGGTGCTAGCTGCGAAAACAACAACTAGCTTTTGAATCAATTTGTAGCTGTGGAAACTGATATAATGATCACATGACTGAATGGAGATGGATAAATGATGACTAAGTGAATGAAAATTGGTCATGAAAAGACTTTTATTGGTGGAATGAAATGAAATGAAATGAGATGAAATGGGTGGAGTGGAATGAAATGAAGTGAAGTGGAGTGAAATGAAGGGAAGTGACATGAAATTGTGGAATGAGAGAGAGATTTTTTTTTGGAAAATATAGGGCGTTAGAAGATTCTAATTTTCGCCCTGTATTTTCTGTATAAGATTGCCAATCTGTGATTGGTTTTCAAGCTTATACAATTATGTTTTTTTTTGTAGAAACAGAAAAATATCAAGGACTAGGCTGGTGGAGAAGAAGGATTCTTCTTCACCAGCCTTATTGCAGAATTATCCTAAAAGATTTTGACAAATTCCAAAAAAGTACATACCCCCTCAGCCCTTCCTCTAGAAGCTCCTTTGAGAGTGGCTTATGATAGATCTTTAATTGACAAACATTCACAATAAGAGGAGTTTGAGATTCATCAATGGTTTTGATCCTTACTGCTCCATTGCTAAAGACTTTGTCAATCTCATATGGCCCAAGCCAATGAGTCTGAAATTTTCCTTTGAAGTCTTTAAACTTGGAATCAAATAGCAATGCCCAGTCTCCTTCTTGAAACTTTTTCTCTTTAATGTATTTGTCATGCCACTTAGCTCTTTGATATTGAACTAGATCAGTTCTTAGGATTTCTTCTTGTCTGATCTCATCTAGTTCATTCAACTGCTCCATTCTATGCTTTTGGGCTTCTGATAGATCCATTCCCAATTGAAATTTCATCTTGAAAGTTTTGACTTGGAACTCAATGGGGAGCAGGACTTCTTTCCCATAAACAAGTTCAGAGGGAGAATGTCCTGTTGTATTCCTCCATGTTGTTCTATAGGCCCATAAGGCTTCGGGAAGCCTTTCTACCCAATCTCTTCTATGTAGATGAACAGTTTTGGTAATGATTCTTTCAAGAACTTTGTTTGTAGACTCCACTTGACCATTTGCTTGCGGATGGTAAGGAGTAGACTTTCTGTGCTTGACTTTGTATTATTCCATCATCTTCTCCACCATTTTTGATGTGAATTAGCTTCCTTGATCTGTCACAATTTCTCTTGGAACACCAAAGCGAGTAAAAATATCCTCATAAAGAAAACTAATAACTGAATGCTCAGTAGCAGAAAATAATGCTTTAGCTTCTACTCATTTAGTGACATAATCAGTACATACCAATATATACTTTTTTTGTTTAGAGGGTGGGTTAATAGGTTAATTGAAGTCTAAAGCCCATTTTTCAAAGGGTTCGATGAGTACATGTGGCTGTAATGGCATTTCATTTGAAAGGGTAGGTTTCCCTACTCTTTGGAAGTTGTCACATCTTTTGACATACTGTTTTGGATCTTTGAAAAGGGATGGCCAATAATATCCCAAAGAGAGGATTTTATAGGTTGTACTTTTGTCAGCAAAGTGTCTACCGCATGGTTCATCATGACATGCTTTGAGGATATCAGGAATTTCATCTTCCCTAACACATCTTCTGATCACAAGATTTGGCCCTGTTTTAAACAATTCATTAGAAATCCATGAATATTTTGAACTTTCCTGAATAATCCTTCTTCTTTCACCTGAAAATAAATGTGGAGGTAGTTTCCCTATAACCAAATAGTTTGTTATATCTACATATCAAGGGGTCTTATTAGTTATTTCAAATAAATATTCATCAGGAAACTTGTCCTCTACAGGAGAATCTTATTTAGTATTTTGAATCCTAGACAAGAAATCAGCTACTGTATTTTGTTTTCCTGGTCTATCCAACATAGTGATATTGAATTCCTGTAAAAGTAGGAGCCACCTTGTAACTCTGCCATTAGTAATAGGTTTGTTCATTAGATATCTAATTGAAGAATGATCAATATGAATAAAAGTTTCATAGCCTGTTATATAATGTCTAAACTTATTGATTGCATGAACAACAACTAAGAACTCTTTTCCAGTCACAGTGTAGTTCAACTCAATTGGAGTTAAATTTTTACTGGTATAGTAAATGGCATAAGGAACTAAATCTTTTTGTCCCAACACAGCCCCTAGAGCTATATCTGAAGCATCTGTAGAAATATGGAAAGGAAGTTTCCAATTTGGTCCTCTCAAGATGGGTGCTTCAGATATTCTTGTTTTTAAAGTTTCGAATGCTTATTGGCAATCAGGACCCCATTTGAATTCACAGTCTTTTGTAAGCAGTTTGAAGAGTGGAGATGCTATCTTAGTGAAGTTTTCTATAAATATTCTATGATATCCAGTAAATCCCAGAAAACTTCTAACATCTTTTTGACAATTTGGAATAGGTAACTTGGAGATGACTTCAATTTTTGATATATCAACTTTAATCCCATCCCCTGAGATGTGATGTCCCAAAACAATACCTTCAGTAAAAATCATAAAGCATTTTTCATGACTTAATGAAAGATTTGTTTCTTTACATCTTATAAGAACTTTTTCCAAATTTTCTAATGCCTCTTCAAACGAATCACCATAAACTGTAAAATCGTCCATATAAACCTCTACACAATCATGGATTAGATCATAAAAAATTCCTAGTACTACTCTTTGGAATGTTGCGGGTGCATTACATAATCCAAAAGGAATCACTTGATAAGCAAAAGTTCCCCATGGACAAATAAATGTGGTCTTATCTTGATCTTCAGGTGCTACCTGAATTTGATTATAACCACTAAAACCATCCAAGAATGAAAAATACTTTTTGCCTGCTAATGTATCTAATACCTTATCGATAAAAGGCAAAGAAAAGTGATCCTTAAAAGTTGCTTTATTCAATTCCCTGAAATCAATGCATACCCTCCATTTACCATTCTTTTTAGGCACTATAACCAAAGGAGAAACCCATTAGCTATCTGAAATTCGATAAATGAAGTTTACATTGAGTAGTTTTTGGAGCTCTTCTTTCACTATCTCCCTAAGGTTTAGATTCATCCTTCTCTGAGGCTGTCTGATTGGTCTAATTTTCCTCGATATAGATGTAATGAATGCAAGTCTTAGGTTCAATACCTTTCATATCAGTATACTCCCATGCAAATGCAGTAGAATGTTTTTGTAGGATTTTTGTTAGTTCTTCTTGTTGTGACTTTTCCAAATTTTTGTTGATATTCAATGTTTTACCTGGAAAAATCTCAATGGTGGAACTACCGAACTCTTCCATAGAGTAAAGAGACATTTGTCTTGATGATAAATACTCAATGTCATAATCTAACTGAAATTTTGTGTGATCATATTATGAAGATGTTTCAAAGTTTTCTAATGTGTTCAGAATTTGACTATCTTCACTGATTTCAGAAATGGTAAAGACAGGTTGTATAGTGTCCTCATCATCAACCCATTCATTGTCTCCTACTTCTATAATTGCTTTTGCTGGAGGATACAAATTGAATTTCTTTGTCTAATTACCATCAGAAATATACATATCCCCAGATCTAAAACTAATGAAAGCATCAGTTGTGGCTAGCCAAGGTCTTCCTAAGATAAGTGGGTGCCCTCCTAGATTACTCTTGGGAGTCAAAATCATGAAATCTACTGGATATTACCAATAATCTAAGGAGACTAAAATATCTTCTAATACACCATCTAGTTTGATTATTGATCTATCTGCAAGCTACAGTAAGGTAGGTGTAAAAAGAAGATTAGGAAGTCTAAGTTGTTCCATAGTCTGTCTACTCATAATGTTGATAGCAGCCCCTAAGTCAATCAATGTGTTTGGAATTTCTATACCATTTATATGTGTCTTGAAAATTGGACTACCTGGATCTACATACTTCTGCATGGTAATTTTTCCCATCATGATATCTGCAATTTTTTCTACCAGGTGGAATCTTCTTGTATCTCTTGGTTTCCTTCCTGGACTTTTGAGACTCAACTCCTTTATTGTTTTTGCTAGTATAGGAATCTCTCTAATGGCTTGTAGCAAGGGAATCTTGATATAGAAATTCCTTAATTCATCTAGAAAATCATAGTTAGGCAACAACATTTGTTTTTCCAGCCCTTTGTCAATTTGTAATCTTTCAAGGAAATAAGGTGTGGATGAAGATGAGGGTTGCTTAACTATAGGAGTTGTGGGGGTTGACTCCTTTTCTTTCTCTTTTTGAGTGTTTGAGTTTTGAAGAGATGCTTCCTCGGAACCTTTATTGACTTTAAGAGAATCCTCCTTAGAGGTATCTTGCTCTTGGACATCTATAGAAGGTTTTTCTAAAACTCTACCAGACCTGAGTTGTACATCATTAAGAGGAACAATCATATAGGTAGGAAATTGTTGTCCTTCTATCATGTAAGTATTCTAAGGATTTTTATTGTAAGGATTTGGCAATGGATGAGATTGCAGTTGATTTGTCTTTTGTTGAAATGGAAGCATGAGTTGAGGATTTGGAATTTGTTGAGAAGGTTGTTGTTGTGGAAATGGCAATGAAAGTTGTGGATTTTGATTTGGAATTTGTGGAGTTTGTTGATTTTTAAAAGATGGAGGATATTGATAAAATTGTGCAAATCTCCCATAAGGATTTTTCATCCCCTGTGCCCATGATTGATATGGATTTTGAGGTTGGGGCCAAGGTTTTTGCCAAGAATTCCAATTTGGCGGGGGTTGAAAGTTCATAGGGTTGTTAAGCCCTTGATTTTGTTGCCCCTACCAAGGTCTTCTTGAAACAAAATAGAGAGATTCTACTAAATTTGAATCTTCTTGAAAGACAGCTTTGAGCCCAGGAATTGAAGGACAATCCTTTGTCTCATGATTCTCTAAGAAAATCATACACGTTTCTACAACGTTTGCATCCAAGGGGCATTCCCTTAGAGCATGTTTCTTCCTACATTTTGGACAAAATATGGCAAAGGAATCAACTTCTTTTTTCTATTTGTTTTGTATTTTAAGGGTGTCTAGTTGTTCACTAAGGCTCCCTAGAATATCAGTTTTGAACTCATCAAGCATATTGCCAATCTCTGCCCTACTTACCAATCCAGTTGCATATTTATTTGCTCTAATAAGAGAAGGATCTCTAAGCCCTTTTCCCGTTTTAGATTTTCCCCTCGAGAGATGGACACATAGTTCTACTATGTCACGAAGTGGAAGTTGAGAAATGTCTCCCTTCCCCATCATGTTTAAAATATCTATCCATTTATCTCTAATGGATTTCAATAGAAGGGCTTTCAAGGTTTCCTCATCTAAATTACTCATTTTTGCTCTCTTTAAGTTGTATTTAAATCTTTCAAGTAAATCCTCTAAGTTTTCATCTTCTTTTTGCATCATTTTCAATACCTCATCCGTGTGATTGGTGGGCATTCAATAGTCCAGGTATCTATCCAAAAGATGTTTGTTTCATATCATTCCAAGTCCTAATAGATTGAGTGACTAATCCCATGAACCATTTCAAAGCAGCTCCCTTCAATGTTGAAGGAAAAAGTTTGAGTTTTTGAGAGTCTTCCATATAGTCATAAGTTTGGCACATGACTTCAAACTCAAATAGAAATGTTTCAGGATCCTCACTTCACAACCCATAAAAGTTTGGGAGGACAGATGGTGAAATGTTTTTCATGGTTGTATGAGTTTCCTCATCCACTATAGGGAATCCAAATGACTTATCTCCTTCCCTATTTCCTCCATTATTACCTTCGTCTCGTCCATTGTTGCCTCTATTATTTCCTCCTCCTCTACCTCTACCTCTACCTCCAAATCCATCTACTACTTCCTCCATCATGATAGTTTCTTTAGAGTCCTCTGGTTCTTCTACCAATGGTGGATGAAAAATAGATTCTCCCTTTCCCTCTTCTTCAAGTGATTCTACTTATTTAATTACAATATGTTCCCCTGTAGAAGTGAAGAAAGGTTCTTCTCCTAGATCAGATTCAGTAGATAGTGTGGGAGAATCCTCTAATTCAACTGCTACTCCTTGAATTCCAGGAATCCTAAGGTTGGGAGTAGATGGATGTGTATCTTGTCCATGCCTTGAAGAAGCTGGAGTTGTGAAAATCAAACTCTTGGCCCTAGCTATAAACCTTCCCCTAGAATCTCTTTCTCTATGCATCTCATTTTTATTTTTATTTTAAGTTGGGCTAATAATTCTCTCTCTAATATTCTAGATCACACTAGGTGCAAGAAGAGAGCATAATCAAGAAATTATTGAACTAACAACTCTCTTTTCTGATCCTCCAAATCACACTAGGTGCAAGAGGAGTGCATACTTCGAGAAGTTATCAATTTTCCCTTCTTTTATTTATTTATTTTTTTTATGTAAGAGATCGGCTACCTAGTTACAATTGCCCGGCAACAGTGCCAAAATGTTTGGTCAATTTAGTGTGTCCTAAATTGCTACATTAGTTATCAATCCAGGATTAGTAAGCTGATGAAGTGTGGCACACTATATGTGCAAGATAACCTATTTCTTACCTTTTTCGGTTTTTTATTTTTATTTTGTTTTGGGGGATTTTATCTTTGTTTGTCTCCTAATGTGAATGGGAATTCTATCCTTGAGTCTTAAGAAAACTCTAGAAGGCAAGTATGGATATAGATTTTAAGGCAATTCTATCCTCTATAGTGATTTCCAAATCTTAATGCTCTAGAGGGTCTTAGAACATACTAATGATGAAATTAATACCTGAACAAAAATGAAGATGTGCTGCTACTTAAGTCAAACAAGAAATGAACTATTGATCATGAAACCATTATCCCTACTGCTGTCTAAATAGAAAAATGAATTAAGCTACTGCACTCAAACAAATCAAAAATTGAAATCTAATAAAAGTAAAATCAAATCACATCATTCATAGTCTGATTCCTCGCCAGGTAGTCTAAGCTATGGATTTCGGAGATAATCATCAATAACATGAGCAATCTGATATCTAATTGCAGAAAAGTAAAACTAAAATCAAATCACATCAATTCATAGTCTGATCCCTCGCCAGGGAGTCTAAGCTATGGATTTCAGAGGTAATTATCAATAACTTGAGCAATCTGATATCTAATTGCAGAAAAGTAAAACTAAAATCAAATCACATCAATTCATAGTTTGATCCCTCGCTAGGTAGTGTAAGCTATGACTTTCAGAGGTAATCATCAAACTTGAGCAATCTGATATCTAATTGTAGAAAAGTAAAACTAAAATCAAATCAAATCAATTCATAGTCTGATCCCTTTCTAGGTAGTCTAAGCTATGGCTTTCAGAGGTAATCATCAATGATATGAGTAAGTTGATTTTTAAACTATTTAACAAAGCAAATGAACTAAACTAAAATCAACAAAACAGAACTGGAATTAAAAAAACTAAGAAAAGCAAGTCAGCAGAAAGACTGATTCCATGTCACTAGTTTTTGCAAAAGGAAATGTGTAAAATTTCTCGGGCCTACTTCTATCCTGAAACTTACACACACACTGATTAGCGTTAATAGTAATATACAAATCTTGTAAAATCATGAACAGGAGTGAAGTGTTAATATCATAGCAAAAGAAATATACACAAGTGAATCATTGTCGAATATATGTAATGGAATTAAAGAAACATTACATAAAATTGTATAGCAATAAAAGAACAAAACCTCAGTGTGCAAGGGCCCTCTGCACAACCTCAGTCAATAGGCTATCAATCAAGAATTATGCTCACGCAATGATGTAGAAATTTATATTTCAAAACAATGTTATCACAGTGGGACTAGTGTCACGGCACAACAACTTAACAATAAAATTACATAAGCAAAAAGACTAAGAACTATGTGTATAGAAATGCAATATTTATAACAAAATCTTTATAACTATTTTCTTGTGAAACTACGTTTAGAGAGGACACATAAAAGACAACGTCCATGGATTTAGCATCATGGTTGCCGAGATTATGCAATCTATTGAAAACGGCTGTTGGATTCACATCATGGTCAACCTACAGGTGTCAATGTGCCTCCAGGGATCTAGAAACGGCCACGAATCCTTCACATGGTTGAAAATAGAGTCTAGCTGCCATCGGACTCCTTCATTAGACCATTATTTGACCACCGTTGACCACAGCTTTCTTTGATGAATCCGGCTAGACCAATAGGACATGATCCATGTCCAGGTCATTTCTAACTTGCCCACGTGTCTGGTTTTGCCAGATGACACCTGCAACCTGGAGTTTAACAAAAACGGCTATGGAAAGTTGAACCAGCTGCGGAAAATGGCTGCATTCCGCAGCTTATAAGCAAAATCTAATTCAAACAACAAACACAAATACATAGTTAAAAAAACCTCTTTAAATGCTCTTTTATGATTAATATGCAATGATGTTGATAGCTTAGGAGGTCCAGGTGAATGGAAAAAGTCTAGGAAAGTGTGTAGGAGAGATGCAATTTCAGGGCTCAACACTATCACTGGGATTTCTCTGAAGAAAATTGAATCTCACACCTAAGAAACACCAAGAAGGGGTAGTAGAAGGTATGGGGGGAGGATTTAATAGAAGAGAACCCATAGACACCAAGAGAAATCACCAATGCGCTCTTGTAGTGAACAGTTTTAGAAGGAATCAATGGTTGGGTTTATTTGAACTGTCAAAAGGGTATGATGATTATATCACTCATGCATTTTCCAAGGAATTGCATTATTAAGGAGAAGATAGTGCCACCACTATTGTTAGAGAATTGGCCATCACTTTAAGCCCTAAAACTATAAGCAGAGTGACCTCCTTACCCTTGGGAACTCGATGGAGCAAAGAGGAAGAAGAAGTGAGTGTCACAGCTAAGAAAATATTCTTCATTTTGAAACAAAAGCCTATAGAAGATAAGAATGGAGTGAGAAGGGAGAGCCTACCTTACCCTTGGGATGAGGTGACTTATCACATCCTCAAATATATATCTTATGAAAGTATATTGAGTGTGGTATATTCCTACCATTTGAGGCTTCTCCATGAGTTAAGATTCAAGGAAGAATTTCCTCTACCTCAAAGACTTATTTTTCCCCATGTCCTCTTGCAATAAATCATTGAAATGAGCCAAAAGGTGAGGGAAGGAAAGAATCAACTCACATCCCACCATGGCCTCATCAAGTTAATTATGATGGATGCTTTGAGCCACTTAAGGAACCCTATCCTATGGACTAGTTTTGTGGACATGGATAGGGAGGTCTTCATTGAAACCCAAACCATCACGCCTGGAGAAACACCAGCCTCTAGCACTGGATGTGGGGGAGGAAAAATAGGGGAAGAAAAGGTAGGAAAAATATAGGAAGAAGAATCAAATATTAAGGAAGAAGATGCAGGTCATAACGAAGAAGAAGGGGAGAAACAAGCATAAGAAAAAGAAATTTTTGAGGATACTTCTAAGCCCCAAGGAAAGGAGAAGCAAGGACATTAGACAATTCTCTCTCTTGATAATAGAGAGCAAGAGATGGTTACCACATTGGCCACATTTATCACACCTGTCAAGCCCAAAAGGAGGAAACCAAGGAAAGGTACCCTACATTTCAAAACAAGGAAGAGCACCAGGATTAGGAAGGGGAAACCACAGCCTCCTTCAGACGTCCCTATCACTATTGAGGAGTCACCCAATAAGAAGGAGGAAGTGGGGCCTAGTGAAGTAAAAATTGAGGATATTACCTTTCCCAAGGGAAAAACCAAACCACCTGTGATATATCAAAGAAGGCCCACCACCAAGGCAGTGACCTTCAAGAAACCCAAGACATAGACTACCCTTGAGAAAGAAAAAATAGAAGAGCTACATGAGAAACAGGGGATGCTACAGGAGTAGAAAAATGAGATACAAGGAGGAGAAACTAACTCAAAAGCAGATGAAAAAAGCCCCCAAGATCTTCAAGAGCCTAATCCACAACCCAGTCTAGAATCCTACTAAAATTTTGTTGAGGGAGGTAGCATTATACCACAGAAGTTCACAATCCCACTCTTCTTTGAATTAGAAATGGAGAGAGGAAGGACACATAAATGGATGCAGATTTCCAAATCCAAAAATGTAGAACATGTGGGCCTAATGGAGGAAAATATGAATGAAATGGACAAAGAATTAAACGACCTAATAGTAAGGGAGTTAACCATTAGGGAGCAGCTAAAGGAAAAAAAATACAATATTGAAAGAACAATTGCAAGAGAAGTAAACACAACTTTCCACTATGGAAAGTCTCTCTATGGAAGCCATACAATGCAGGTAGCCATCCAAATCCTATGCTCTTTCCCTCTAGGATTAGTGGTTGCAATTTCAAATTAAGACACTAGCACAGTATGGGTCTTTGCCTTTTTGGGACTACACAAAATTCATTGATTTTTGTAAAAAGGTAAGTATGGAGGAGAGGGAAAAACTAGCTGAGTTTTATATGCATAATCTCATCCTAATATATCTAAATTTTTGGGTTCCAAATTCAATATTGGGAGACATGCAACTCATGGCATTATCATCTTGGTTAGCCCATGAGGAGATAAGGGTTGAAGAGGTAAAGAAGGTGATAGCAAAGGAAGAAAAAGAGCCCTTATACATCAGAGTAGAATTGGCAAGCCATGCAACTATCATCAACAATCACAACCTCATCTCCTTTGATTCACATTTAGCACCAAGGTATATATAAATAAAAGAGAAATCCATTCTACATTTTGAGGACACTTTTAGGACGTTAGGGATAGAGAGTCTACAAGCTTTTCAAAGAAGGTGGCATGCCTTACCCCATAGTATGCAAATTAGAGAGTATCACTCTCCTAAAAGGTTAAGGAATGCCTTGGAAAGAACCCCATTGTACAAACATATCACACAAATACTGAAAATAAAATGGATAGGACTCAAACTCAGTCCACCTTTGTTGTTGGGCTTACAAGAAGAAAGAAACCATGTGGAGGAACAAAAGGCATGGACAGAGATAGAGGCAAATGTAGGTTTTTATTTATAGGAGGGCACACCATCTAAGGTGCCTTGGGATGTTAGAGAGGCCACTAGGGCCATGAATGAGCTTCATATGGATGACTAAGTTTCTCAAATGATGAGAAACACCTTCAACATGGTGTGGTGAAGGGTCCCGTTAATAGGTATATTTTGAGGTTCATTATGCTATCCTCCAACCCTTATAATTGTCCTTTTCTCACATTAATTCACATTTTTAGTCACAATATGGTTAGAAATAAGAGTAAAGGGTGTTTTTCATAGTGTGTGCCCTAATGTGATTAAATTTCAGGAAAAACAAGAAATTTTGAAGCATTTACTATTTAGGGGCTTGATGGAGACAAACAAGAGAGAATCTAGGGAGGATTTTCCACCTCCTTCACTCTCTCACTCAACTTGAGATCACCAAATCCTCATTCACAAGCTTGAATTCACTAAGAATCGAGTAAATCCAAGTGCAAGTGAAACTCAAAGAGGACCAGATCATGTCTTTCTTTTGTTGCAATATACATTAAGCTATAAAAACTTGTGATTGTAGGCTTCCCTATAACCTCTCTTATGGGAAGAGTGATTGGAATGATTTACAATCTCAGTCCAAAACATTTGTTTATGATTTCTTTGAAATATATAGATGTTAGTTATCCTTTTGCATGATTACTTTCTATAACTTAGGAGTTATTTTAGCGATTAGAGTAGTGTTGTAAAATAGAATATATGTTAATCAAATTCAACTCATCTTTTCCATGACAGTTTATCTCACTATGTTATTGATCATCTGATGCATGAATTTGGAAAGTTGCAGGGTTATGATTTATTTTTAGGGGTGGTCACATATTTTAATATCCACTTGGACTTCTCCTTATCCTCCCTTTACCCTTCTCACTTCTCTCAAACTATGTTTCCATAGTCATTATGTTTAGGCAATTAAGGACACTCTAAGCACTCACCTTGATGCAAGACAGAGTTCTGAGAATTCCTAGGCTTAGCTAGGAGGCTTCACCAACCTTCATTCACTCCATTCTACCTTCATCCATCTTCTCCTACCCTAAAAAAACCATCTTCACCCTCAAAAGGCTCTCATAACCCCTCATGTAGCAATACAGGGCCTGTTGTAGCAATATAGGACCTCATGTAGTAGCACCTATAGCAAGCATGTAGCACTATTTTCCTCCACCTATTTTTATCCCCACTTAAACCTTAGCTTGGTTAAAATGAAAAATGTCCCCCAACTTGTGATTTGATGGTTGATAGAAGCTCTTAGACAACTCTAACCTCCTCTTTCTTTCTCATTGAAAAATAATGTAGAATTAGTATTTTTATTCACAAGCATGTTCCAAGTTAGATTTCTGATTTTCAAGCAAATGTAAAGTAGATCAATGACACATGCAATTAGATTATTGGTTTGATGAATTGTGAAAAATAGAGTAGCTTCACTTCCGCAAATAGAATAACTCTTTCCTTCTCATGTAATGTTAATTATGATCTACAAGATGAATGAATAGAATTTTCACTTTCATAGTTAAAATCAATTCCATCGAGAGTTTTTACTATAGTTATGTTGGATTAATGGTCTCTGAATACCTTAATATTATCTCATGGTTGAGATTGGAAAGACTATAACCTAACCTACTATTCATACAACACTTTCACCTCTAAGTTTGTACGAACCCCGAGTTGATATTTAAGTTGAGGAGCCCTTGGGAGTTGCAACACTATTGGTGAAATACTAGGGCTCACCAACACTCTCTCTAAAACACCAACCATAAATCATGATATCAGTAGTAGTAATCAATCACATGATGAACGAGCAACATATATCATCATCATGAATAAAAAAATATCAATTAGCTCAATATATCAGCCCTCTATAACTATGCATGGAAGTAATAATAACCATCATATGGAGTATGATCCTTTATAATACTAAAAAATGATAGTAGAATATAACAATGTAATGATAGCAACAACATCTCATCAACAACCATGCTCAGAAAAATAAACATCGTCTACCATCACTGAAGTCATCACCATATTAGCAGCAACATCAACATGAAAAACATAAATATAATCATGATGCAACATTATTGTACTAATCCCGATGGCACCATCACATGAATAAAATCATCAAACTAAGATGCATAATACATGGCAACAACATGTTAAACCGTATATACAACATATATGATCAAACATAAACATATGTAACAGATGAGCACATAGCATGAGATGCATAGCCAAGTCCTCCAAGGAACCATAATTCCATCAAAACATTGGAACCATAAACTGTGTTCCCCCTAAAAATGTGCCATCTCTCCTCCTGATCACATCTTAACAACATAACATCAGTAGCAAAAATCCATCATCAATATATCATAATAAAAAAATATAAGCATCAAAATCACCACAAACTAATTGCATGCAAAAACAAGATGTTCCAAATACTCCCCCTAAGCATTTAAAGGCATCACATCCATTTTACAGTCTAAAATATATATCATGCAAGAGTGGACTTTGATATTTGTTGATCTCTTCTATTCAGAATCTAATGAGGAAGAGTACTATCTTCATCTCTTCTTACTTTTCACTCTTCCCTTCAATGCATACACATTATCTATGGTTTTGACTCTTCTAGTTATCACCCTCTTTGATCCTTCCTTTCGAATGACCTTGGAGTTGAAGACCAATTCCTTACCTCCATCAACCATTTGGATCAAACTTAAAATATTGTGTTTTAAACCCTCTACAAGCCACACATTTTCTGCATTGGTCCTCTTTTCACTAAGGTTGGATTTGCCATTTCCCAACAGTTTTACTGGTTCACTCCCTTCAAAAACAACATGACCACTATTGATTCTCTTAACGAAGTGAAATTTTATCGTATCTCCTAGCATGTGATGTGAGCATCCACTATCGATATACCATTTATCATCCTCTTCACGAGGACAAAGAGTAATACCACATTTTCCTAACTCTTCTCCCTTTTTCCTCCACGTAGCTCCTAGTTTGTTCCTTTGTTGTGCATGCTTCTATGGATGTTGATTTTGTACTGAAGGTCTCATGGATCTAGGAATTTAGAAATATTTTTCCATGTATCCAAAGTTGTGACACATATAACATTCTACATGACCAAGATAATAAGCCAAAGGATATGATATTTTGTTCCTCGTGCTAGGTTTCCAACTTTTCATACTACATGTGCAATCAATGGCCTTATGAAAAAAAAGGTTACAAGAATAACATAAACCATTTAATAAACTTGTATACCTGAAAGAAGATCTCATTCTTTTTTCTCCAAACTTCTGCATGGATGTGTCCAATTTGTGCTTACAAAAAGTTTCTATGTCTCCAAACATAGGGAAATTAAAACACTCAATTTAGTTCATCAAAGGAGAAAATGAATTTTGATTCTCCTTTGAATTCTACTAGTATCAATTGTAGGAGTGAATGATTTACTTATCATACAAACTCCTTTCAAATCTCTTCTTTGTTGCTGATGAAATTGTTGCCTCTTTTCTTCAACATTGTCATGGTTTCCCACAAATTTCATTGTAGGATTCTTTGAATCTACCTTGTTAATTTTTCCTATATATGAACTTGCATCTCCTATTTGAAGGTTAGAGCTAGATTTGCTCTCTGCCATGCTGCTCTTAATTTTTTCAAGCTCCTGGTCTTTCTCGAATCTCTTCTATTCACTTTCTCAAATTATCTACTACATTTTCAAGTGCTTCTACATATTCTTTCTTTTGCTTTTTCATGCAACAAATTACTTCTTCATTTCTTTTTGAATCCTCCAACTGAGTTCTCAAGGTAGTGAGCTCCTCCTTGATATTTTTCTCCTTCTCATCACAAACCTATAATAATGTATTATGATCTCTACAAACACTTGTTAGTTTTTCCACTTGAGAAGCTAATTCTTTGATCACAACCACTGTCGATTCATATTCATCCTTAACAGTAGAAATATCCTTCTTATCTTCACTAAGTGGCTCAATAGAATCATCAAAATCATAATTCACAAATTCCTTCAAAATACTACCTCATGACACATATGATTTGGTTGAGATTTCATAATTTGTTGCTTCTATTACAATGGATTGATTTTCTTCCTTCTTAAAATTATTTTCCTTTTGAGACATCCTCCTCTTGCTTTTGGCCATGATCAACAATATACTCTCCAAGTGGCCAAGATTCACTAAAGAGAACCCTCTCTGATACCAATTGTTGGAAATAATGACCACTACTAGGGAGGGGGGGGGGTGAATCATAGTGATGAACTCTATACCAGTTTAAAACTTTTCAATAATTTCAACCATCCATGCATATTCACAGCATTACCTCATCAAAACATATATGCAGCAATAAATTCAAAACATAATAACCATGAGAAATACCAACACAAGCATGCACACATAAGAACACAAGTATTTCTCATGGAAAACTTTTCAGATAAAATCATTGTGTTGTTGTTGCGTTGCTCAATTATTTTATTATTATGTTGAACAAATTGTACATGGATTAGCTTACACCCATAACTGGAAGACTTGGCTTCCTCTAGAGTATGTTGGCATCTATCAATTCATAAATCTATTTCTCTCATGGATCTACGGAATGATATCCACTAGAAGCTCCCACAACCAATGATACTTTCCCAACTACCATTAGACTATCCAACTCCTATTGGATGGAGAAAACTCTTCCTACTATTCAATTTTCCAAATCACTGTCTATATTATAGCCTCCATGCCTTCACTTCCTCCATGTGAACCATGTTTCATATATTTTCAGAATGGGTTCCCAGTTCACTCAACATGAGAAACCTAATATCTCTAGCATTTTGTACATAAATATATGAATAAAAACTTTTCTTGTAGAGGTATTTTTCTTCTCTTCCTTTCACACCAAAACACTACTCTCAAATATACCACAAGATTCCAAATATTCTCCAGTCTTCAATAGATAAGATCTGAATTCTACATACACACTCTCTCAAATACAATGTGAGTAGCTTCAATAAATACTACTCTCACAATTCCCCCACAATATCATCCTCTCACACTCTCACACCATCCAACTAAATAGACTCAAATATTCCTTCTATTTATCATTTTTTTGTGTTGAGTCACTTAGTAAATGTTATAGGTTATGGATCACTCAACAACTCTTTTCGCACACTTCATATTTGGTTGAGATAGGATTTTTTACCAAGTTAGCCACTAACTACACTAGCCCTTTGATATATTCAACTTTGATCAACTTCTAGAGGGCCCACAAACTTTTCCAACCATATGTTGAAAAATTCAAATCAATAACAACACCATAACACAAAAATTATCTAATCAGTGTGAGGAATGCAGAGAAAAACTCATCAAAAACCTAAGTCGCTCCAACAACACAACCTCCATGCAATTAAAAGTCCTCAGTCACTCCCATAGGCTTGGCTCCATGCGGATGGAGCTTTTCGCATGCTCCCATGACTCAGTATGCATACGACTCGGGTTAAGGATGGTCAAAAGTCAGTCAACTTTGCTCAGAAGCTACTCAAACTTCTTCCATAGCATGAAAAGCCTTTGTAAGACCTATGGAAGTCTCTGGCACCTATGCAACACTTCATCAATTCACTGCAATATCACCAACATTTCCACAAGTCAAACTAAGTTGACTAGGATGCCAACCAAAAACCAAGCTAAACATAAGATCCATTAAACATCTCCACAACATCACTTCTAATAATATGTAACTCCCGTACATGATGGACATCATCCAACACCTGTACAACCATATCGAACATTCATTGACCCATGTAAATCCTCTCCAAGCCTAAAATATAACTTCACCAACATGAGAGACCTAATGCAGGACATGGAGACTATGGAGACCTAATCAACAAGGATCCTCGACTCTAAATGTTGTAGCAGCCACCAACATTTGCATAATATGATCAAGCAGATCATCATCATGAGAAGGCCTCCAAACTAGTGCAACACACCATCATCCATACATAATCCACCTGCATCCACACATACACATGTATATCCAACTAACCTTCAACCCAAGAAACCAGGTTGAAATTAATGCCAACCGTCCAACAAATATAAAACACACATCAATTCCAACAAGGGCCACAATATTTCATCCATCAACCTCATAAAATTTTCAGTGGATGTTTTCAACCCACAAGGCATGACTAACCACTCGAAAAAGCCCTCCTTAGATTTGAAGGTGGTGTTCCACACATCTATGGGTTCTATTGAACACTCGTGATAGAAATACTTCAAGTTAATCTTGTTGAAGTACTTGGGCCACTTGATCTAGTCAAGAAGGTCATCAATTCGTGGATTTGGATACCGATTTTTGATAGTGATTTTATTTAGTGCTTGATAGTCAATGCAGAGTCTCAAGGTCCCATCCTTCTTATGTACATGTATAATCAGGCTACCACAAGGTGAGGAACTTGGTCGTATGTGCCCCTTTTGTAGGAACTCTTGGATATGCTACTTGATTTCTTCATTTTCAAAAATAGAGTGTCGGTATATTGGCGCATTGGATAGAGGTGCTCTGGGGTCAGATAGATCAAATTATTAACCTAATAATGCAGAGGTACCCTTGTGGGTGAGGAGAATATGTCCTTGTATTCTTCCATGACCTTATCCACCTACTTTTATTGCATGGAGGAACCCTTCTTAGGGGCCATTGATGTCGCCATGATCTTCCCCTTATTTTGAGAGAAAATCATAAAGAAAATAAATTTCCTAGTATGGGAGATGATTTTATTGCATTTCTTAGAAGAGATAAAAGAAATGGTGGTAGGAAGGGCTTCCTCCAGTATCCTGTATAACTTATTACCCAAAGTGATAATAATAGTGCGAGGCCTGGACTCATACACAACATCACACTTCCACAATTATGGTTGGCCTAATATAACATCACAAACTTCAAGAGGGGAACATCAAATAGTATCTCATCCTAAAGGGATTGATGCTATATGGAAAGCGACATTATTGGCTGACATGGAGATCTCACCCTTGGTGGGGCCATCAGATGGTGTATGACTATGCATGTGGTGTTGTTGACTAGAACAACTACTTCATGAACTCAACTAAGATGAGGTTATTTTGGCTTCCGTTGTTGACAATAAATTGTAGTGGAGAACCCTTCACCTACGCCTGTGAGTGAAAGCGACACTCTACCTCCTCCAGTTCTTTGGGCTCAATCTTCTAGAACTTGGTGGTGTCCATAGTGGTGTTAGGCTCTACATAATAATATGATTCCCCTTGTTGGTCCCCTTATCATGTTCCAACTCATATTCATAACATGCATATGACTCTGAATCTTTCAACTCAGCCACTAGTCACTGCTTGATGCGACACTCACTTTTGTTATGAGTGGGGTTATTATGGAAATCACACCACTTTCATGTGTCCTTATTTGTCTTCATGGTGTTGTTCTTTTCTTACAGCTTCAATGGGTTGTCCTAGGTCACCCTAACTTCTCTCTATCCTTTGTTCTACAATTTGGGGGTTCCTTTTGCTTGCTTCAAATTCACAAATCCAAAGTCTAGCATCTTTTGTTTAAATTTTTTCTTGATCTTGATGGCATATCAGTATGTAGTTCCAAGTGAGGATATGTCCAGGAAATCTGTCTCCTCATGAATGTATTTGTGTAGATATCCATGGTACCTGAGTACTAGATATCGCTCAGAATCCTTGATACCCAACTGTGTGTGAAGGGTATGAAAAATATTTTTGTTTGGCACGTCTTGGTCCCTTCCTTACCATAGTGTGGTCCATTTTATGTACTTATCTTCATATCTCTTGACAAAGTAATATTTTACCTTGATGGCCTCTATGAAAGAATTCCAAGTGGGTGCTTCAAAAAATAGTGAGAGTTCATTCTCATCCCTCTATCACATTAGGTTTCCCACCATTCCTTGGTGTGGGGGTGGCCTTGAGGAGTGAAAATATAATATTTTCCCTATTAGAAAACTTATGGTCAGAAAAAATATCATTCCATCATATTCAATCATTTATCTACAACATATACATCTATCTAGCCTTCAAATATAGCAATATCTAAGGTAAATATTATCTTGAAGGGGGTGGCATCTCCTAGTTGTTTATCTAATGAAGATGTGTCACTTTCTAATACCCATCAAAGGATTTGGGAAAAATTATCCATCATCTTGTTCATTTTCCACTCGAGGGGTTATTTGAGCAACATTTTGAAAGGATATCCTTCTCCCTAATCTTTTTTCTTCTTCTCCGATGTGAGGTCATTGGGGTTGGTGAGTCTGGTATTTCAAAGGTTCAAATAGTTAAGGTCCTAACTCCTTATACCCTGACCTTGTTGGGGACATCTACAGAAAAACAAAGAGAGAGCAGACTGCTCTGATACCACTGATCCATAATTATGTTAGAACGAAATGAAATACATATTCAAAATGGAAACATAGAGTTATAGTAAAAAAGTGGACTTCAATTCATTAATAAAAATTAGTGAAAATAATTTACATGCAGAATGGAAATAAACTAGCTTGGGCAATGGTAGGTTATGTCTGAGAAGATTTGTGGCGGCTAGATGCCTTTGAACTATGTTCCAATGAGGCTTGAAGGCCTTTTTATTGTTGATAAATAAGGGAAAATCCTAAATATCCAAAAACCTAACCATAGGAGATGAAGGGAAAAAAGTTGTGGGCTCGGTTGGGGGTTAATTGATACATCAACTTCTTGAGGTCGTAAGTTTGGCATACAATCTTCAATTTGCAATGTATGATACTGTGTTAGAAAGATATATATATATGTATATATATATATATATATAGAATACAACTATCACTACAAACCTCTATAATAGGTAATGGATTTTCCTATTTTTCAAGAAATCATCGTTTATGGCCTCAAAACGTCTCTGGAAGTTCAAAACCTGAAAAACTACCAAAAATGTAAATTGTGCTACAATTAAGGAAACATAAATAAATAGTGTTGGGTATCTAATTGGAATAGGTAGGTGGCCACTAATATCCACCTAGACTGAATTCTTATGAATAATGATTGGACATTCTCTCCCTTATAGATCTTAGACTCCTTTAGTTGATTTTCCAAGTCCATAATGTGGCTCAAATTGTTTACTTTGTACATGCCAACAATCTTATCATACATTTCTTTGGAAGTATTCAAGGACAAAATATAAACAAGTAGGTGATCTCTTAAGGAATTAATAATGATCTTATTAGCTTCAATATCACATTTCTTGTAGTTGGATTTGGCATCTTGAGGATCATTTTCAGGTGGTGGTGAAATCTTTCCTTCCATGTACTCCAAGACATCATACTAGTCTAAAGTGACATTGATCCTAGTCTTCCATGCTGCAAAGCTAGATGAGTCTCCTAGATTGTAGAAATTTCTACCAAATATGACCTTTCAATCAACTACTAGAAGATGGATGCTCTTTCTCTATGTCTCTTAGGCTTGTCTTCACCTCATCTTTGACACCATGTTAATGTTTCATCAATTGTTATATGTTGCAACTATTACTTCAATGATATCCAATAGCATCCAATTTAACAATTTTCACTTTAGAAAAACATTAGATAGAAAAATTATACAAATGAATAATGAGAGACAACCAAGAGACAAGAGACATAATATTTGGTCAAGGACCAGGGAAAAACCCCACAAGGGGGAAAACCTTTTGCAAATTTTCTTCTATTAGACTGTCTTCAAATGTTCAACAAAGATAATACAACATCCAAGAGTCAAATTAGACCTTTGACTATCTAATATCCAAAATAAATATCCAATATCCAATCAATATAATTTCAAATAAATACACCAATGTCAAAATGATGAGGAAGAGTCAAATCTGGTCAACTATCAAATCTATAAAAAATCAACAGTAGTTGACTTCCCTAACCAGTCAAGTCAATAATAGTCAAATCATGGTCAAATTTTATCCAATTTAATCGTTCAAAGCCTAATGAATGTGACCTCTTTTCCTAGTGAAATTTCAATCAAAACCAAGCCAAATCAAATCCCCTGTCATAAAAAGTCAAAGATGCCAAAGAGAGAAGTCAAGATGCCTCCAAACCTTCACACATGTGAATAAGACTAGGCTGCCTCAGATCTGTACGAATCACTTAATGAAGGACAAAGAAGAAAGATTGCGTTGATGATGTTCCAAATTAGGAGGACTCAACATGTATTCTTATGAGATGGAGGTCTTCTAATTTTGCTTCTAGGCCAACTTGAGCAAAATGTGTCAATGTGGGCTTTCCAGCAATAATATATTTTTCCTTGTCCCAATTAAGTGCTTCAAAAGTCAATTTTAGTCCTCTTTAAAAGAGGAATTTATTGCATGGTTGGAATTGTCACTGAGCTTCCAAATTAACAATATTTTTCTCAAACACTACATTTACACCTTCATCATCCATATTGCTTGTAGAAACTATATTTCTAGCCAATTGTGGAATGTGCAAAACACTAGTAAGTGTTCTAATTCTTCCACTTATCAGCTTCAACTTAAATTTTCCTCATCCTATGATTCTAGTCTTCATGTCATCACCTAGGAAGACATCGCCACCATAATATTTCTCATATTGATAGAATCACTCCTGATGGGTTGTCATATGAAAAAATCTACTTGAGACAATCAACCATGCCTCATGATCTACGTGTATACCCAAAGAATCCAAGTACACATCCCACCGTCATATGAGGTGGTTTTCACCTATACAAGAGGAGAAGGAGCATTATATCCTTTTCCTTTCTTAGGAGTTTTAAATCTACAATCCTCTTCCTAGTGCTCTTGTTTTCCGCATTACCATAATAACTTTACAATTTTTTCCTAGATATAATATCCCTCTAGATTTAGACCTAACACTTAAAGAATTATTTATATTTCTGCTATGGGAGCATACTCTTATAGACTAGAAGTCGTTTTTTTGGTTTTCCATTTTTTTTCATCTCATCTCCTCCAAAAACAAGGAACAAACTATTTCATCAAATTTTAAAGTTTTTGTGTTGCTACCTATTCCAACAACCAAACTATCCCATAAGTCTAATAGTGAACACAATGGACTGATGCACTTATCCCATCTGAGATATTGATATCAATAAATAATAAATTAATTACCATAGTATTAAATGAATTCAAATTCTCTCTTATCGAGTCTTCATCCCTCATCCTTAGGTTATATAGCTTCTTTTGCAAGAAAAAAATATTTACAAGGGAATTAGATTGATACAAGTCCCTAACTTGTCCCGCAAATATTTCATTATAGCTTCTCCTAAAACATTCAGTTATACTGAATTTGAGACACACAACCATATTGTGCTATTTTCCTTATAATCCAACTTGATCTAATATTATTTCAATATTTTCATTGGTTTAGTACCTAGATCCACCAAAATACACTAATATTTATCCACCAATAGATCCCCCATCTTGAGCTTCTACAACTCAAAACTCTATTTGTTGAATTTATCGATCTTTATCTTTCCATTGTTCACCATTTTCTTTCACCACAAGAATTGATCCTATAGATCTCACAATATAGAGTCTATCATAGGCCCAATAAAAACCCCTCAGTCATAAAGGAATACCCTTGAAGCCAAAACTACTTTGATACCAAATGTAGAAATTATTGAAGAGGTATTAAGTTTATCAAGATGAAAAGATAAGTCAGTCAACAACAAACCTTAATCATATGAATAGTTTTTACCCTGGGAAAACCCAACTCTAGGGAAAAACCAAGCCTAATGGAATTCCATTAATCCTTTGCTAAAACCCTAGCCAAGTTGGCCAAGTTAGCCTTCACCACTCACCTCTAGACCTACATTATAATTACATCTTCCAAGATTTTTAAAGGCTTAAGTACATGAATCCCATGCACAAAAAACCATGGGCACAATATATCGCGTGCCCAAAAATACCACTATTTGTTGAAATGTGGCAACAAGAATATTCCAATTTTAATTTGTCCTTGAATTAAAATTGAGAATTAAAATTCGAATTTAGTCTCACCAGCTTCTTGAAAAATAATTAATTAATTCATCTTGAGTTAATTAGTTGGATAAATTGAAGCTAGATGTTTTTGTGAAGTCATGCAACAGCTATCCCTTTGATTGAGGATGTTATCCCTTAATTAAGGAGATAAGGATGAGTTGTATTTGAGTTGTAACTAGTTAGCTAAGTTAACTAAGTTAAGTCCAGTTAATTTAGTTCCAAACAGTTTGAGGAACTAATTGTGAGTTCAGTCAGTTAATGCATGCATGCATAAAACTAGTGTACTCCAGATAACTGAATATTCTCCCATAAATAACTCATGCATGTCAGTTCAGACAAAAACCCGATTGAGAATAAAGGCAGGGATAGTGTACTATCAGTTGCAAGAATATTCCTATAAGAAAATATCTTGCATGCAGAAGGAATTCATTCCTTGAGATTTGCGTAGTTTGACAGTGTGTTGGAGCAATGTGTGAGATCAATGTCACACAAGGTTACAGCTGGAACACCCAGGGAAAATAACGCAAGGAAATAGGAGGCTTGGAGGGCAGAGTAGAAGGCATATGAGTTGTCTAATATATCTACGAGTAGTGAGAGGGATTGTACTGAGAGCTGGATAGCTGTGAGAGCTAAAGCTTTATGTAATCCTGAGATATTTCCACTTGCATGATAATACATATAGCGGGGTTTTTAGCTGAGACGTTCCCTGAAGTATTCCTTTCTATTTCATGTGTATTGATTCTTCTTCTCTATTATATGTGTTCTGTTTGATCTTTCTCAAATCGATTAAGCTTCCGCAAGTTTGATTGTAGAAGTAGATTAAGTATTTTTCTTTAGTCTATTGCATAATCAAGTTAATCTACAGTGAGAATTTCTACATGGTATCAGAGAAAACGTGATAAAAAATGTGAATAATATACTGAAAAGGGAAAAATTTAAAGTTTGAAGTTCTTGATTGTAGGTACAAAATCGAATTCTAATCACACCTCAAAGTTCACCAATGGCATTCAATGGCTTGAGACTCAAGTATGAACTAGATGGCATCTCGAAATATATAGCATGGAAGGATCGCATGGAAGCGGTATTAGAAGACAATGGATTGAAGGATTTCATTGGTCAAGAAATCCCCAATCCAACTGCAGCTAATGCACATGAATTGGTGGAATGGAAGAAGTGTGTGGCAAAGGTGAGAAATATTCTTCTAGAGGGAGTTCGAGACCATATTGTCTCGAATCTCCATGAGAAGGAGACTTCATTTTAAATGTTGAAGACATTGAAGGACCTATATCAGAACAGTAGCGACCAGAGGAAATTGGCTCTCAAGGCTAAGCTTTAGAAAATCATGTGTGTAAAGGGCGACACTATTTCTACATATCTAAACAAGCTCACCACCTGAGGAGATGAGCTTGGTAGTGTGGGAATAATGACAGATGATGATGACATGGTGAGTCTTTCTCTCCTCGGTCTTCCTAAGAGTTGGCATAGCTACTAGGACTCTGTGAATGGAAGAGAAAAACTGCCATATTGGGAACGACTGTGGTTAGATCTGATGCAGGAGGAGATTAGGAGGAGCACTAGAGATCGTTCTTCATCTAAGCATGATGGTGAAGAAAATATAGCCTTAGCAAGTAAGGCAAGGAAAGGGAAAGAGAAGGCTTACCATTCCAAATCGATTTCTTCACATGGAGGGCAGAAGATTGACAAATATAAAGTGAGATGCTTTAATTGTCATGAGGTGGGCCATTATGCAACTAATTATCCATTGAAGAAATCCAAGAAGGGATCCTTGAAAGGATAAGAAGGTGAGGCACTGGCCTCTCAATTTGAATTGGATTTTACCCTCATCGCATGCATGGTTTCTCAATGGTGGGTTGTCTTTGGTATCTAGACAGTGTAGCCTCATTCCACATGACCGATGATAAAATTCTATTCAGTACCTTGGAGGAGAAATACCTCAAGATGCGGATAGAGATGGGTGATGATGGAAAGTACTGTGTTTCAAGAGAAGGCAAGGTTTCTTTTTAGAGGGAGCATGGAGCTCATCTCACCCTAACTGATGTAAAGTATGTGCCTGCACTAAAGAGTAACTTGGTATCAGTTGTGATGTTGGAAGACAAAGGTTACATTGTTGTCTTCAGTAAAGAAAAGGTGTTTCTGAGACACATAGCCACAAGTCAGACCAAGAGGTTTGGGATTCGAGTGAAGAATCTCTATAGACTAGAGGTAGATGACTGTGCTGCATTGAGTTTGAAACTAGAATTGGTGCAAAGCCAAGACATTGGCGAGTTATGGCATAGATAGTTGGGCCACTTGCATCATGGGGCCTTGAAGATAATGCAACAGATTTCTACTGAACTTCCCAAAGGTAAACTTTTGCAAGTGGAGACATGAAAAGGTTGTATCTTGGAAAAGTATGCTAAGTCTCCCTTTCATGATTGAGATAGTTGAGCTGAAGAAATCATGGAGTGAATTCATGTTGATGTGTGTGGACCATTCTTGATAGCATTCACCGTGAAACAAAGGTATTATGTGATTTTCATTAATGATTTTTCTTGTAATTGCTAGATCTATTTCATGCAGAAGAAGGATCAAACCTTCTCAAAGTTTTGTGAGTTCAAAGCTTTGGTTGAGAAAGAATTAGGGAAGAAGATCAAGGCCTTGAGAAGTGATAATGGTGGAGAGTATGTATCTCAAGAGTCTAAGGACTTCTATGTAGCGAAAGGAATTAAACAGGAGTTGATGGCACCTCATAACCCACAACGAAATGGGGTGGCTGAGAGGAAGAAAAAAATGATTGTGGGGGTAGCTCAGGCGATGCTACATGACCAAGGCCTACCACTTCATTTATGGGCTGAGGCATGCAACACAATGGTCTATTTGTAGAATAGAAGCCTACATCACATTCCTGGGATGAAGACACCAGAGGAAGCTTTCTCTGGGAAGAGACCAGATGTGGGTCACTTTAGGATCTTTGGCTCATCGGTATATTGCCATGTGACCAAGGATGCCTGGAAGATGCTTGAGCTGACAGCTGAGTTGGGGATACTTGTGGGGTACATTGATACACCACATAACTATCAAGTATACTTTCCTACCAGTTGGAGGACAGTGGTTCGTAGAGATCTCAAGTTTGATGAGTGGAAGGCCATGCGAGTTTCCCTTGAGAGGGAGCTCCAACTATAGGCTATGGAGGAACGTTTGGTTCCTAAGGAGGAGGAGCCTCAGAATGATGTAGAGCAGCTGCATGCAGAGGTTCTGGGAGTGGAGACATCCAGTCAAGTAGAGTCTTCCAGAGAAGGACGGAAGTGCATAAGAGAAGATGATAGATTGTTGTTAGATGCGAGAGAGAATGTGGGAGAACTATCTTCTCAACACAGATAGAGGAGGTCACCATATAGGTACACTGGATACAAGACCCTTACTGGGGAATGTGTTGAGACCGAGCCATCTTCCTCTAAGGAAGCAGTATAGCAGCCGATTTGGGTTGATGTTATGGTGGAGAAGTATGACTCCATAGTTTGGAACAATGTTTGGGATGTGGTTCCAAGACCGAAGAGCAAGTCAGTTGTGAGTTCCCGTTAGCTTTACAAGGCAAAGTAAGTTGTTGATGGTAGTGTGGAGAAAGATAAGGCAAGATTTGTTGCCCGTGGTTTCTCACAGGTGGAGGGGATTGACTATGATGAGACTTTTTCTCTTGTAGCAAGGCACTCATCTATCAAATCGACATTGGCACTATCAGCACAGATGGGTTGGAAGATCCATCAGATAGATGTGAAGACTGCTTTCCTCAATGGCAAGATTGAGGAAGAGGTGTACATAGAGCAGTCGGAAGGTTTTGAGACCTTCGATCATGAGTTGCATGTGTGTCGACTCAAGAGAGATTTGTATGGGCTGAAGCAAGCACCTCATTCTTGGTACACCAAGATCGACAACTACTTCACCCAGTTGGGCTTCACAAAGAGTGAAGCAGATGCGAACCTATACCACATCATGGTAAAAGGTAAGCAGTTGATCATTGTTCTTTCTATTGATGATCTCATATTGACAGGTGATGATTAGTTGATCATGTCTTGCAAGAAGGACCTTGCAAGAGAATTCGAGATGAAAGACATGTGTCTCATGCACTACTTCCTTGGCATGGAAGTGTGGCCGAAGGATGGGGAGTTGTTTATGTGTCAAGGAAAGTATGCCAATGAGATACTCAGGAGATTCCACATGGAGAAGTGCAAGTCCATGTAGACTCCTCTAGTAGGTAACTGGAGGAAGGATGATGCTACTTCAGGAGAAGTAGTACAGGCTATTGTGTATCGGTAGCTTGTGGGTTCGCTAATGTACTTAGTGAACACACGAACAAATTTGTGCAATGTGGTGAACCAGCTGAGTCAAGCTATGGTTCAGCCTACCAAGATGATTTGGAAGGCAGCTAAGTATTTTTTGAGATACCTCAAAGGCACATCTCAGTATGGATTATGGTACAGATGGACGAAGGGAGTGAAGCTATAGGGCTTAGCTACAGTTTCTTAGTACAACAAGAAAGAGAGGTCGGTTGCACTCAGCTCAGCAGAGGCTGAATACATGGCTGCAAGTCAGGCAGCATGTGAGGCCATTTGGATGCAGAAAATTCTAGTTGGTTTGTCTGATCAGAGGATGGATCCAACTGTGATCTATTGCGATAATCAGAGTTGTATAAAAATCTCTGAGAATCTAGTATTTCATGACAAGTCCAAGCACATCAACATTCAATATCATCATCTTAGAGACTGTGTAGTGAGGAGGATCATGTTGTTGCAGTATGTTTTGACCGAGGAGCAAGATGTTGACATTTTGACTAAGGCATTGTCAAAGTGTAAATCTGAGTTCCATAGAGACAAGATCAGGGTGGCAGATAATTCCTTTCTTATTCAGAGGGAGTGTTGAAATGTGGAAACAAGAGTATTCCAATTTTAATTTGTCCATGAATTAGAATTGAGAATTAAAAGTCGAATTTAGTCTCACCAACTGCTTGAAAAATAATTAATTAATTCATCTTGAGTTAATTAGTTGGAGAAATTCAAGCTAGAAGTTTTTTTGAAGTCATGCAACATTCATCCCTTTGATTGAGGAAGCTATCCCTTAATTAAGGAGATAAGGACGAGTTGTATTTGAGTTGTAATTAGTTATCTCAACTAACTGAGTTATGTCAAGTTAAATTAGTTCCGAACAGTTTGAGGAACTAATTGTGAGTTCATTCATTTAATGCATGCATGCATGAAACTACTATACCCCAAATAACTGAATATTCTCTCACAAATAACGCATACATGTGAGTTCAAACAAAGACCCATTTGAGATTAAAGGCAGGGATAATGTACTATCAGTTGAAAGAATTTTCCTATAAGAAAATCTCTTGCATGCAGAAGGAATTCATTCATTGAGATTTGCATAGTTTTACAGTGCGTTGGAGCAGTGTGTGAGATCAGTGTCACACAAGGTTATAACTAGAACAACCAGGGAAAGCAACACAAGGAAATAGGAGGCTTGGAGGGCAGAGTAGAAAGCATATGAGTTGTCTAGTTTGTCTATGAGCGGTGACAGGGATTTTACTGAGAGTTGGATAGCTGTGAGAGCTAAAGCTTTGTGTTATCCTAAGATATTTCCACTTGTATGATACTACAGATAGCAGGGTTTTTAATTGAGGCTTTCCCCAGAGTATTATTTTGTGTTTCATGTGTATTTATTCTTCTTCTCTACTATATGTCTTCTATTTGATCTTTCTCAAATCGATTAAGCTTCCACAAGTTTGATTGTAGAAGTAGATTAAGCTTTTTTCTTTAGTCTATTTCATAATCAAGTTAATCTACAGTGAGAATTTATACACTTTTTGACTTGTTCAAACTTGACTTTATGGCTAAGTCACCTTTACTTAACAATATTGATCTAGAGAAGATTAGAGCCATAGATGAATTAAAGGCCCAAACCACACACAAAGGTGTACATTAATTCTTTGTAAAATTTATTTTTGCTAGAATATTTGTACCAAATTATGACTTTACTTCCAAACCTATCAACGGATTACTCAAGAAATATGAAAATTTTGAATGGAAAAGTGAGTAATAGATGACATTTGACAACATTAAAATAGAAATAGCCTTATCCCTAGTACTAGTTAGTCCATATTATTCAAAGGAATTCATTCTATATGCTTTTTTATATAATGAAATGATAGCTATAGTCTTAACTCAAAAAAGGAAGCTAAAGGAAGATCATATAATTGATTTCATGAGAAAATCCCTATTATAACATGAGTTGAACTATGCCCTATTAGAGAAAAAATCCTTTTCCTTGTTAAAATAGTGGAAAACTATAGAAGTTATATCTTGACCTTGCATATTATAGCATATGTATCATATCCACCAGTCAAAATGATGTGGACTCAACAAATCAGAGAAGGTAGATGGGAAATATGGTTAGCAAAATTATAAGAATTTGACATTGAAATAAAAACATTAGAGGGTATGAAAGGGAGAGGTCTATGTAAGTTGATAGGAGGATCCAAAGAAGTTAATATGGAATCTCACAGTGAATATGGTGATCATTGTTCATTGGTCACATTTGACCAGTACAAATCATAAACCTCTATTTAAAATAAGGACACTTTATAGTTTTCATGATAGCTAAAGAAATAATAATATTGAAGATGAAATCCAATTCCTATGCGTTGATGTCTAGAGATTTAGTTCGAATAACACATAATGGTGTATTAATCACAGGTATTCCAGAATCAAATATTGTTACAATTATAAGGGAAATACATGAAGAAATATGTGGAGGACATTTTCTCCCCGACCATAATAGTCAATAAATTCTTAGAGCTGGATTTTGCTTGCCAAGTCTTTTTTAAGGATTCTTATGCCTTATTAGTAAGAAATTTTTAGGAATATTAAAGAAATAATCCATGCTCCTAAAAGGGACTACAATTGACACTCCCTTTACTCAATGGGGGTCAGATGTTATTGGACTAAACAATCATAGATCAAGTGTAAGGCATGCCTATATTTTGACTGCAAGTGATTATTTTTGTAAGTGGCTCAAGGAAGTAGCATTGAAGATAACTAAAATAGAGAATTTGATACACCATATAGAAGAAACTATCCTTGCATGATAAGGAGTGCCAAAAAATTCATCACAGATAATGGTTCTATTTCATTAGGTCTAAGTTCAAAAAATTTTGTGGAAGGTATGGAATACTTAAAGGTCAATATTCCAAACATTATCCCTAAGGAAATGGTATGTAAAATAAAATAAAAAAATCTTATAAGTATTCTAATAATTATAGTGACGAAAACTCAAAGAAATTAGCACAAGAATCTTATCATGCCTTCTAAGATAGTAGGTACACCCTATAAAAGAGTATAGTATAGTCCCTATTTTATTCTACTACACGAAAAGGATGCATTTTTTTCCTATACATATGGAAATTAATGTCCTAACATTGGAAAATTAGATACAAGATGAAGGTGTCTTTCTTGTCTAAGCTAGAATGCATCAACTAATGTAGTTAGGTAAATTTTCCAACTATTGTCCTATTGTAGCACCTACAACCACGCTCCAACATTTTTCCTTAGCTTTTTTTTGGAGCCTCCCTACCAACTTTTCACAACACCTTGTCTTGCTTCATCAAGTACACAAGATTCAGTGTTTTGCTTGCACAAAGGTAGCCTGTCGATCACAACATGATGCATTCCCCTCACAGGCTAATCACCTGTACTTGGTCCAGTGGCAGGCTGAGCATCTCCCCCAAGAAATTGCGCATCTCTGGAGGGAAACCAAGCTTCCCTCCAGAAATTGCACAGTCCTATCTAGAAGCATGTTGGACTCCAGAATTACGCAATTCTACCAGTCAGCAGTCCCATTGAAAATTGCGTAATTTTCCCCAGTATGAATGCTCAACCCAGAATTTGTGCAAATGTGGGCGGCAGCCAGTTGCTCTGCCCAAAAACTGTGGAAATCTCCTAGGCAACTAAACCATCTCCCAGCGAGAAATATGCATTTCCTTCAAGCAATTAAGTAGTTGCATGCATGAGCAGTCTAGTTAACCAGTTCCGTTTGGGACCAATGAAACTTGACTTGCATACATGGCTTGCTTTTCCCTAGAATAACAAAAGTTAACATGCAAAAGGCATCCCATGATTCACGGAGCTATTTTTAGTAGCTGGAGGTTATATGCAAAGTTTCTTCAGAAACTTTCCTCCAATTATCGTTTTTTCCTATATTTTTGGCAAAAGCATCATGAGCTCAAAAATTATTTATTTGATGCATCAAAGCTCATTCTTTCACATTGATATTGGAGCTTTGACATCCCATAGCACATCCAGAACTCTTCGACACATCTGGCTTGGCTATTCATGGGTAAGTGGCCTCAACTTGTCTTTTGTAGCATTTTTATCGCCTTTTGTGTATTCACTTGTGTGTGTGTTGTTTTCTTGATTTATTTGAACACTTGCTATCATTGACATGTATACTAGCTTGTCATAGCTTTGTTTCAGTTTTCATTGCTATCTCACTATTGTCGCATGCATGAAACTGTTTTGTACGAATGATCACCGATTCGGTGACTTGCTTCACTCACATGCATGTTAATATGTTTACTAAATCTTTCATTCATGTTTGCATGCATTGTCAATAAATTCTTCTTTCATTTAGTGTCACCATGCATTTACTATCATATTTTCTTTCAGTTGCTCTTCGGCGAGTCAGGCCAACCATGGCCCGGACTCTGCCTTCATTGAGACAGCATTGCACAATCTGGAGATAGAAGGCTTTGCCTTCCTCTCTAGAAATACGCACTTCTACCCAGCATTATCATTTGGGAATGTTTTACACATTTCTAAGGGGCAGTGACTGCTGGCCCAGAAAATTGCAGAGTGTTGTCCCTGAGCCTACAGCCACTCCCAACTAGAATTGCACATTGCATAATACCAGTACCTAGTCTTGCCTCCTAGACAACCTAGACTCCCTTTTGAACAGTTCTAGCAGCCAGTCACCCAGCCTCTCAGAATAAATTGCATAATCTTGCCCATCAGTTTCCGAGTTATGTGTTGTGTCATTTCCTAAATTTTCTTTGGTTTTTGCTAATAGATTTCTTTCCATGCATGTTACTTGTCTCCAGATATTTTAGTTGTTCAACTGTCTCGTAGCAATACTGGATCAATGGCTTCCAAGAGAACAGGATTGAAGGACACTGACAGAATGCAGTTGGAGAAGCAGTTGATAGAGTGTCCTCTATTCTACTGATCTATGAAGATACAAAGTTGTATATAGACAGGGAAATCAGATTGAAGTGAAAATAGGTTAATGAAGCATTTGCAGGCACTTTTGAGGAAGGCCTTGAAGATCATCAGGTGTACATCAACATTCACAAGTCTAGCCTATACCAAATTGCATGTAGATACCTTGTGTTCCCATGTGGGGCAAAGATTGCGACCTTCTAGGCATGAGATTACGATGAGATGTATGAAATGTCATAGCTCGTGACTATCATGAAGACTCCATTCAACTTACGCAACAACAATGCTAACTCTAGAGACATTCTGAAGAATTGGGTAAAGGAGCCGGCTCGATTTAGGTTGAAACCCAACTAGATCTACAAGATGAAGATACTGAGGAAGTTGTACCAATACTTGGTCATATTTTCATGTTGATTGTATGACCAAGGAAGCATGGAAACCTTCCCATAGAGTTGGGTAATCACAGTAGACCAAGTGGATAGAGAAGGAAAGCCATGTAACTAGTCTGACATATTGGCTCATTAGCTAAAGGAACAAGTAAGGGTCGACAGTCACCCGAAGGTATGAATGCAGAGATTCATATGTCTGCCTACATCTTAGAATTAGTCTGTGCCTGACAGGAGTTCCCAGGTTTTTAGTGGACATCATCACTAGTGGAGACTGTTGTGAACACGTATTTCAAGTTGTTATTTGAATGTAGCTTCAAAGGAGTAATCACATGGCCATCCAATCATTTTTTCACCCCAATGTATAAGATGATATTCAAACAAGATCCATCTTGCATGTAAAAGGAAGCAATGGAAGCACTAACAGTAATTTCTAATTGGGATTCCTCACCGTCCAACACCTTCATCCGAATGTTTAGCATGGAGAAGCCTCCGCATGTTCTACCAAAGTTTTCCTTGGACGTACTTGTTATGCAGGAAGTAGCATATCACATCTCGGTAGGATTGACAGCTAGACTGCATCAGAATAAGAAGCCACCTTCACCCACTCTTCTGTTGCGGATTGGGCTATATGAGATTTGGAGTATCAAGCAAGTGGATGTAGAAGTAGAACCGATGAAGAAGTACCCATTTGATCTCTAAAGCTACAATATGTATGACCCACATTGTATTGTGAAGGGTCACTACACGAGAGTTCAGTTAAACTAGATCTATAGGGCATGTCATTGGGCTGAGGAGGACCCATGGAGATATTGCTATAGCTTCTCCAGACCCAATGAACCAGTCGGATTTGCTATGGAGTGGTTAGTGAAGCAACATGAAGTAGCATCACAGAGAGCATCAGAAGCACCAATAGCATCAGTAGCAGTTGTGGTAGTAGAGGCAAGCATACTAGTGTGTGACAAAGGTAAGGGGAAGATTGTCGATCACATGGAGGAGGAGAAAAGATGAAATTTTCAAGCAAATCCATTGGTAGAGAAAGCAACAATGTCTATAGAGGCAAAGAGGCACCAGCACAACAAGCAAATCATGTGAAGGCAGAGGGATAAGAAGAGAATGGAAGAAGGAGAGAAGTATTTTCATGAGATGAGGGAGAAACTCCGAGAGGAACAAGAGTTGCACAAACAGGAGAGGGAAGCGTAATAGCGAAAGATATAGCAGGGGGCACAACATGTGAAAGCAGATGAAGCAACACCCATACAAGTAGTTGATTTATCAAAACAGATGGAATCAGGAAAATAGGGCGAACCATTACAGGAGCAAGACTTTGCTCATGAGATAGAACAAGCACTTCAACAGTTGGATGAAGACATGGAGCAGAAGGAGTTGGAACAGGACATCGACCTCATGCCTCACAACAAAGAGGGTTGAATCACCTACTTCAGTGCATCTAGGTGATGAGAAATTCTCGAATGACTAAGGAGGCGTTGAGATGCTCATTGATTAGTAGAATAAGAGATGCACAACATCTTGTTTGACGAATCCCAACATAGAGTTGTGCACTCTCACAATGTGTCAACTCCGGAGGATGATAGGTCTCCTGCGCAAGTTGAGGAATGAGTGATCGTGACTGATGTGTGCAAACATCTAGTTGCCTTAGCCAATGCAACCAAAGTCTATGCTAAAGCCAATAGCTCAAGTGTTTGCTTTCTAATAGCTGAGAATGAGCAAATGGAAAAGGAACTACAAATAGCCAAGCACGGAGGAGACTTTGTGACAATGTGTGCTTGAGATGAACTGAAGGAGGAAATACTAGTTGAAGTATTTTCCCTTGACACAGTTATGTGAGCATTGTACTCCAAGTCTGGTACCATGCACAAGGTAATCATCGATCTCAAATAATGGCAGTAGCGATGTGCTAGAAGAGCACTTATCTTGATGAACTTCCATGCTGATCTTGATGACATGCAAACAAGGACGATGAAGTACAAGGGAGCCCCACTTCACTTGCCTAAGATGATGAGGGCCAATGTGGTCAAGCTGAAGGCACATATCCAGAGTCATATCCAGAACTATGAAGATCTCCTATAGTTCATCACTAGCATACAAGCTTCCCATGCATGAGTATTCAAGAGTATGGATGTTGTGGTGTGCACACATGTGATCCCATCTATTGGGACTCTCACCCAAGTGAAGACAAAGAAATAGGTCCAACTTGAGCTTGAATCATACTTCAATGAGTTGATGTGCATTACCACTGGCCCAAAATTTCCCATTAGTGTAGACATCATGCACAAGTATGTAGTTGGTCTAGCCACATTGAAGACAATGATGCACATAATTTTAGACGAGTTGGACAGAGGAGCCCGAGCAGTGTACATGGATGTTATGGAGGCAAGAGTCATTTTTCAGGAAGATGTCACAATGGATCACACGAACACCATCAAGGACTACAGATCTTGGCATCAATGTGTTACTGTTGATAAGCATGAGAATGTTGAGGAGTTGTACTTCCATGGTTGTCTAAGTCAGAGCATGGCTTGCTCAAGCCATTTTGTTTCGCATGGGTACATGTGCATTGTAATTTTAAGTCATGTCAAATGTAAGTCAAGTGTCAATAGTTGGATGTAACAGTCATAGATTAGGTGAAGAGTCATAAGTGTAGTTAAACTATCACAAAGGGGAATATCAAGGGTCACCCCACCCTTTGCTATAAATAGTCCCTCATAACTCATTGTATAGGATTTTGGTCAGCCAAGCTTCCGATAAGACTATCTTGGAGAGAGGTTGGATAGTATTGTAATGCACCTTGGCTTCTCCAATACATGCAGCTAGTACATATCTTTGGAGGGGCAGACGTATATGGCTATAACATTCCACTATTGAAGCTAGTGGTTGGACATGGATGTATTGTATGACTGGAACTTACACTTCTTTATATAATAAGAGCCATCATGTATCATGCATATTTTGTATTGTATTACATGAATATTACTGAAATGTGTTGATTAGTTTAACCATAACTTTGGATTTCCATGTGACTTGCTTTCCATCTTGTGATGTATCTTTTCTCATGTGTTACCTTCCCATCCAAGTACTATTACAGGTTGCCAAGCGGTGCACTCATCTCAACCCACTTGTGTTAGAACCTCTCATGCACCTTCCTTGACTCACTATAGTTGTCACACCCTTGCTACCAATAGAGTTATCTTACTTGACTTTGTGTGAAATCGCGGTCAAGGCATTACCATACAACCCACTGTTGGGACTCCTACATCAAACATTCTGAGGTCTAGTTGGGACTTCTTACTGGGGAGATCCCCTTGACATGTTGGCGAGTTCAGCACTATTAACATGTCCCCAAGGAAACAATATGGTAGAATCAGCAAACAAAACACTTACAAGTATTCCTATAAATAAAGTGACTAAAATTTAAAAGAAATGGCACAATAATCTTCTCGATGCCTTGTGGGCTAGTATTGTCACCCCGTAAAAGAGTATAAGATAGTCCCCATTTTATTTGGTGTATGGAAAGGATGCAAGGTTTCCTATACATATGGAAATTAATTCCCTAACATTGGAAACTCAAATATAGGATGAAGGTGTCCTACCTATCCAAATTATACTACATCAACTAATGTAGTGAGGGGATAAAATAAAAAATAAATTAGAAGTACCCAGAGGAGACAAGAATGTTGTTATCATAATTTGAATAAAGGATCTACCAATAAGAGATTTTTCAAGGGGAACCTAGTTTTGTTATGGAAGAAAGTTAAAGAAAAACCCTCCAAGCATAAAAATTTTGATGAATTATGGAATGAACCATATGGTATAGTTAGAATAGATGGTTACAATTATTATATCCTCAAATGGAATGATGATCAACTACTCACTTTTATTTTGAATGGGAAACACCTTAAACATTTCTTCACTTAAGAAAATTTCACACTCCATTGTACCATAGAAATGTATATGGTGTATATTTCGAGTTTGTATTATTTCAAATAGATTTTCCTTAAGTTTTGAATCCATAACCCAATGGAGGAGGCTACTAGTCATGTTTCAGGTTCTTAGTAACCCATAAGGGGTCACTTATTGAAAACTAGGAAAATATTGAGAGGGGGGTGCTCAGAAAAATACTAAGAGAGTGGTGGGGGGGGGTGAATTAGTATTTTAAAAACCGCTTAAACCTTTCAATTTATTATTCATATTTTTTTTATGCTACTGTCATTAAGTAAACCAATGTATGTTCATGACTATGATGAAGGAAAACATCATATTCCCAATTAGCTAACTTTCCATTTATTTCATCATCTATTTAACTTGAACCAGTGCACAATTGCTTCAGTAGACGTTAATTAAACATTAAACATGAGTAGTAAGAGAATAATAAACCATCCCACATAAGCAACACATTAACACATGAGGACAACAAGATTTTTAGGTGGAAACCCAATGTGGGAGAAAACCACTGTTGTCATCATCTCTATCTTCATATTTTATTATAAAGGAAAACATCTTACAATAATTTACTGGCGCAGACATATTCCAGCATGCAGGAACCCACTTGCACAAGGTTACAACCTTCTCTTGTTCTCTAGCACCCATTGGAAGGGAGCTCCAACCCCCTGATTGGATTTACCAACTACCACTAGAAGGAAGATATGACTCCCTAATTGAAGGCTCCAACCCTCATCACCTTCATGGACCAAGTTTCATAATGCTTCATACTGTATCCACCTGACCCAACAAAATCAAACCTGTAGGCCAGTTTTCATCATGTTTTTAGACTGGAACCACTTCCATCATTTAAGCCCAATATCAAGTAATAATACTAAAATAAGCTATACCTTCTTATGTATGTGCTTCCCCTAAAGAATCCCTACATTCATATCTCAAAATACTAAACAACTAAGTCTAAATCATTTTCACACTGAAACAATCATTGAATCACATACTAAACCCATCATAGATCATTAAACCAGATATAGATCATCACATATAGAAAATGCCCTAGTCAACATATCATTTCATAAACAATTCAACCTAAGCAAAACTGTCAAACACGGATTATCATGAGAGAGACATAATCGACAGACACCAAAAAACATAACCTAACTTATCATCAATCATTAACATATCATACTGTAAAACCCTGATAGATGTACAAGACTCTTATAAATAACTTCCATGTACATACGCACTTTTCATATATGACACCTGGGTACAGATTCTGAAATTTTCATAGAATGTATACACGACTACCGAGAGGTATATCCATGTATTTACGTGACTTCTCAATGGAATATGAGAATACATATCTGTAATCACTGAGTCATATCTTCACTGCACAACACAACATTTGTCAAACTCAAATCTTAGCATGCATATTGCTACAAACACACATCATCATGTCATCGTCACGGATCTATCAAACCCTAAACATATTATCTAATATGTATTCATTTAAAATCTAACAAAAATGATCCGTCTCCATGCTCCCCGGTGCACACCTATTTCATATCAAGTCATTCATAAATAATTCATCACATGCATACACTAACACTTGATCTCCATCTCGTTATATAGTATAAGCCTTAGCCAATACCTTAGGCCAATCCCTTAGTAATTCCAATGGTATTATTTGACGGGATCAAATATTCATCATCGCACTCAATACTATGGGACAATACCATGGTAAAAACCCTTGGTATTCATAATTCCATGATGTAGAAACTATAAGCGATTTCTCTTCATCGTACCAGCATATGTACGCAAATTTTCTAAAATTCATCTTTATCGTTCTTTTGTCTCTCAACTAATATTGCTTTGTCTATTATCTCTATCACATCTATACCATCATGTGTAATCATCATGTTACCTTAATTTTGGCATCTTTATCAAGTAGGTTTCCATCAAGGACAAGAAATTAGTCATAATGGCAACAATCTCCCCCTTTGGACTTGATGGCAACCACTTTGATGTTTGGCCACCATCCCCTGTAAACACCTACAAAGACATTTGTAAGCACACCAAGCTTCTCTTCAAGCATTATTTTCCAAATACCAAGCTATTCTCCCCCTTTTACATCAAGGGAAAATGGTTGACTAATGCTAAATGAAGACTTCTTTCTCCATTTGTACAGTGGATTACTATAGGTCTGGTTTGTGGAATAGGAACAATGACCATGCTCCCCCTGAGCATATGCTGAATCTTCTGGAATATTTTGAGAAAAGAACATGATTATATGAAGTATGACCTTTCATATCACCAAGGACTCATTCTTACATCAATCACCCACATAGTGGGGTTACATATTTGACTCAACATTACATCAAATGCCAAAAATGGGATTACATACATAATTGACTTGACCCCCAATAGTCCAAACGTGACTGGATATTACAATTATTACATCATGGGTCTTTACATGGCCTTTACATCAAGAGACATATATGGAATTTATAACCAACACCAAAGACCTCAATCATGAGGTAGTATGACTATGATACTCATGAGAATATAGGATCTTTCAACATGAATATCTAATCGCAACAACATGAACATCCTCATCATCAAGGAGCTTATGTAAGATAATACAGTATAGCATCAATATGTGACTAAATATGCAATATCTCTAAACATCATCAAGTATTTAAGTAGAATCACAATAAAGTTCTTTTTAGCAACTCATCCCCTTGCTCATATCATCAAGGTCAACATTCTCTTTCCATTTGTAGGAAGATCAACAATCCATGTACATCAAATACATATAGATCTTTTCCAACACAGCACCATATATTTTCATGAATCAATAACATATGTTAGAACCAAGAATATCACATGCAACAACATCACACAAACTTTTACATGAAGCTCAAGCAACGTATAGGAATCATCCATAACTTCACCATATGCAACCTATGCATCATAGAAGATATAATGATAGCAACATATAAGTAGTGAGTGAATCATAAACTCATCATCATCAACCATTTTCACTAAGAACCATAGGCTGCACATCCTATTCATAAATTTTAATATGTAGGATCAACTTCATTAAGTGAAACTTAAGAAATATATCCAAAACTTTAGCAATCATCTGTGTCTTCAGTAACACCACCACTGATATATATATACTTATCATGAACATCATCAACAATGAATGCCCAAGAAATTATAATGCCAACAATGTACTATTAGAAGCATAGAAAATGCCCCCCCTGAACCTGTGCCAACTATTCACTATCATGTCTGATCATATCCATATTCATCAATTAGTAAATCCATCAAAAGAGCCAAAGATACAATGTCATATCATAACTACTCATAAACCATCATAAGCCAACTTCTAAGTAGTATCCAAGCATCAATAGACTATAACCAACCAATGTTAGAACCAAAAAGGCAAATAATAACTCTCTGGAGAATATCAGAACCTATCCCTGAGTCTATCCAAATGTTTCTTCATCTCAAAGAAACATACACTACTATTTAGATCAAAAATCACATATATATGTGACTATACTTCCTAATATTCATGTACAGGAAGTAAAATAGTGAACTTTCATGGCCACACCTCCCCTTGAGCCTGTTTTGTATGTTCTCATTTCATTATTACTACATTAGATGCATTGTTAGTAATATAAGCAACATGAATATCAAATCAACATGGGAATCATCATCAAGATATACATATGTATAGACCCTCCTAAGATCATACATCGCTGATCTTGAGAACTTGATAATCATCTCCTGCTCTTCATGAGGTCATGTACCTCATATCACTTCTACTGTCACTATGAGAAATAAGATTTAAAAATAATGTACTACAGTAGAGAACATCTTTTTTTACTCTGAGTCTGAAGAAGATGAACTATCCTCCTCGTTTATGCAAGAATTCATTTCTTTAAACACATATAATTTTTCTAAATTTCTATATCCTCTTATTATGACATTTCCATTTTCTTCATCTATAACCTTTCATTTGGTTGATGTAAGCACAAACACATTTCCTTTATCTTCCATTTAACCTACACTTATAATATTTTTCTTTAGCCATTGAACTAACAAAGTATCAAATTCTCTTCTATATTTATTAATTTTGGCTCTACCTTTTCCGAGAACTTTTGCTAGATCATTATTTCCAAGAATAACCTTACCATATTTGTTATTCTTGATAGACTTAAATTTGTTCGTATCTCTTGTCATGTGATGAGATAATTCGTTGTCTATGTACCATCCATCTTCATCTTCAAACGAGAAGAGGGAAATACCATACCTCATTTGTTCTTCTTCTTTCTTCTTATTATGAGAAATGTTAGTGGATCCATCTTTCTCAAATCTTTTGACATCAATATTATTATATGATTGCTTGTATGTTGTTTGTGGTGATCCATTGATTTGTTATTGCATTCTTTCGCTATATGCCCAAATTTGTAACAAGCATAACATCTTATATGACCATAAAAGGGAGCAAAGGAATTATAATATTTCTACTTCATATTCCTTCTATTGCAATCAATAGATTTGTGACCAAATATGTTGAAAGTAAAACAATATCCCTTAAAGAAACCTAAGTATCTGAGAGTTGATGATCTTTCTGTGAAGTGGATATTTACTTGAGATCAAAACAATTTGCTTCTGTAATTGGCTACAACATGTCCATAATTATGACATATAAAACATTCAACATTATTGATCATAGGAGAGAATGAATTAAATTCTCTATTATTCGGAGAAAGCAATTTCTTTTGAAAATTCATCTTCCTTGGATATTGATCTAATTGACTTATCACCTCTTTGACAGGAATTTCATATTTCATAATGTTATCTTGCAATATTCTTATATAAGCATGTGAAATAGATTCTCCTTTTATAGTTTCATGAAAACGAAGACTAGATTTAATGGCGGGAGACCTTTGATTACTAAGAATGTTATTCCAAAATCGTAGTACTATCTCGAAATCTTAAGTGTTTATCATTTTCTTCTAATTTTCCTTTTAGAATGTTTACCTCAACCTCCATTCTTTGGTATTTTTCTTCCTTTACCTGATACTATTTCCTCATTCTTTCTTCAACTTTACGTCTTTCTTCTAATTTCTCCTTTAACTTGATAATCTCTTCCTTGAGCCCATTTTCTTGTTCTTCAAATACTTGAAGTAACTCTTCTTTTTTCTTGTTTGACTTTACTATATCTGCTCTTACAGAAACTAAATCAGCTTCAGTTCCTTCAGAATATTGGTTAGGTTTCTACTACAACTTGATCCCTGTTATCATATGTTTGAAACATATCCTTAAGAATAATAGTCCTTTTCAAAGAAAGATTTACTTTTATTCTAAGAGTAAGAAATTCCTCTATCCTATATTCTTTTGAATCAGTAAGTCCATTTGACATAACATACTCATCTTTTGATGCATCATTATTTTCTATAGAAATAAGGTTACATTTTGGTTCTTCTGATGAACAATATTTCTTTGTTCTTCCTTCATGTATTTCCTAAAGATTATTCCATACTTCGTTTGTAGTTTCATAGTGCATAATCTTTCCTAATGTTGAAGCAGGTATGCTACAAAATATCACATTTAATGCTACATTATTATTTCGTAATTCTTCACTTGATGAAGGGAATATAGTGCAACCATTACATACTAAATTCCAAACATCAGATCCATGGTTCATTAACTTGGATTTTGTTTCTTCCTTCCATTCCTGATAGTTATCCTAACTTATCATAAATATACCTTCATTGTCCATTGTTGTTACTTGCCTTTTTCTTCTACTTCTAAGGAAATGTTTTTTTAATATGTTGTCTCTTTAGAATGCTTACTTTCAATTTTACCCATGAGAGAAAGTTCAGTTGATTTATCATCATCTTCACTATCATCATTATTACATAGACAAGGAAATGGACCACAATGAGAATAAAAACCCATACCGTATAATTCTTTGTTTCTGTCTTCTTCATTCTTGATCAATAGAAAACAAGGTGCTCCCAAAGTTGAATAATTTCTAATGTCTATAACTATCATTGCATCTGATATACCTCTATCACTACCATAGTTTTTTAACTCCTTCCCTTGAGCTATCTTCTTCTTTCCCATAATCCTTGATCCACTCCAATCGGTTAAGCTTCAACTGAAGTGACTTTCTCTAATACCAATTGTTGGGAAAAATATTGAGGGGGGGTCGGGGGTGAATCAATATTTTAAAACTCACTTAAACCTTTTTTTAGAAAATTAAATATTACGGAGCAATGGAACACATAAAATATTGCATAAATATAAACACAGAAAATGCACAAAACAAGAGAGACACAGATATACGTGGTTCACCCAGTTTGGGCTACGTCCACCTCGAACAGCCAGTCCTTCCTTTCTATTATCCAGCAAAATGAAGAGACACAACCTACAGAAAATCCGCTGTAATATCCTCTGTTTTCTCTCACAGTCTCACCTCTCTGTTTCTCGCTCACACATAATACACATCTATCTCGCAGCCTCAAATACAATGCCCTCATACAAAGAGAGGGGTTTCCTTCTAGGGAAAAAAACCCTAAACTAAACATAAGTTCTACCATCATATCATCCGCCTAATGAATGGCCTAGATTGACTAGAAATTACTATACTTTTACAAGGCAAACTTACATCTATTTTTAGCTTCGGGGGTGCTGCCCCCGAGCCCCCGCCGGGGGACCGCTGGCCCTCGGACCCCCCAGCCGGGGGGGATCAGCCCCCCCGAACCCCCACAGGGGGGATAAGTCCCCCCCGCGTGGAGGGGTGTACAAAACTCCCTGGGGTATACATCCAGCTGAAACAAATACCTCTGAACAATCATGCTCCACACACAACACCTTTCAATTTATTATTCATACTTTTTATGCTATTGTCATTAAGTAAACTAGCGTATGTACATGACTATGATGAAGGAAAATAGCATATACCCAGTTAGCTAAGTTTTTCACTTATTTCATTGTATGTTTAACTTGAACCAATGCATCATTACTTGGTTAGACATTAATTAAACATTAACCATGAGTAGTAAGAGTAGAATAAACCATCACACATAAGAAACACCTCAACACATGAGGACACTAGGATTTTTAGGTTGAAACTAAATGTGGGAGAAGACCACTATTTTCATAGTCTCTGTCTTCATATTTTATTATAATGGAAAAAATATTACAATCTTGTATTTGCATAGGCTCATACCATCCTACAAGCACCCACCTGCAAAAGACTACAACCTTCTCTCATTATCCAACACCCACTAGAAGGGAGCTCCAATTCTTTGATCTATTTTACTGGCACCTACTACAAGGGAGCTCGAACACCCTGATTAGATTTACCAACTACCACTAGAAGGAAGGTATGACTCCCTCAGTGAAGGCTCCAACTATTAGCACCTTTGTGCACCACATTTCATAATATTTCACACGAGATCCACCTTGTTATGAAACCAACTCACAAAAAGATAGAAAAGAAAGATTAACTCCTTAGAATTCAGCCTCTTCGAGCAGGAAACCTCCTTTACATTATACAAATGAACAATTCTTCAGTGATACAAATGAAAAAAATTCCTTTCTATATATAGGAGTCAAAGGGGTTACAACATAGCCAAATCTAACCTAACAATAATAATCTAAGGGCACAAAAATAGCAATAGTGGGCTTCTATGGGGCACAATAATAACAATATCGGGACACTAGGGGCACAACAATAACAATAAGGGATACAATTACAATAGTAATGGGGGAATCACTAGTATTATAGGGACCTAACATGCCCCTCTCCTTCAAAAAAGTGTTGTCCTCAAGGCTTGAGTAGTTCTTGATGCTTCGATATAAAATTCTCATCCTCCCATGTGGGATCTTCAACGAGTAAGTTCTTCCACTTGATGAGATACTCTAAAAATAATTGATTTTGTAGTTTTCGAGTTCTTATTTATTTGACTGCTTTAGGTTCCAATATGATTTTTCCTTCCTCATCAAGTTCTGGAAATATTGTTTGAACTGGGACCTTGTCACCTATAACCTTATTTAAGCATGACACATGGAAAACTGGGTGCACTCAAGAAGTTGTAGGAAGCTCCAATTTGTATGCCATAGTACCTATCTTTTGCAACACCTTGAACAGACTATAATACTTTGGTGATAATTTATTATCCTTCTTAGCATGCTTGAGGGAAATTTGTTTATATGGTTATAGCCATAGGAATACCCAATCACCTACATCAAAACTTCTTTCATTGTCATGTTGATCTGCCAACTATTTCATTCTATTCTACGCCAAGGTAAGGTTATCCTTTAAGAGTTGGAGAACTTGTTGTTGATGCTTGATGTGATCTTCCATTACTTGAACCTTAGAATTTTCTCTTAAATATGATGTGATGAATGGTGGATGATATCCATAAAGTGCCATAAATGGGGTCATTTTTATTGGTGTATGAAAGGAAGTGTTATACCACCATTCAGCCAGAGGCAACCATTTGACCCATTGTGTCTATTTATCAGATACAAAGCAACGAAGATATCGTTCCAAACATTTGTTTACTATATTAGTTTTCCCATCAGATTGAGGATGATAAGATGAGCTATGAGCTAATTGAGTACCAAGATAAGAAAATAATTTGTCCAAAAATTTCCAGTGAAAATGGAATTTCTGTCACTTACAATAATCTTTGGGTTTCCATGTAGCTTTTGAATTGTTTCCATAAATGCAATAGAAAACGTACTCGCTTTAAATGGATGAGATAATGCACAAAAGTGTTCATACTTGGTAAGTTTGTCAACTAGCACCATGATAACACTCTTTCCTTCAAACTTGGGTAAACCTATGATAAAATCCATTGAAACTTCTTCCCATTGTTGGCTTGGAATGGATAAAGGTTGTAATAGACCCGGGGTATCAATTGTTTCAACTTTATTTTGTTGGAAAACCAAACATTCCGCCACAAATTTTTGAATATTTGATTGAAGGACATCCCAAAAAAAAATTATTCTTAACCCTGTGTAAGTTTGTAGAAATCATGAGTGCCCTCCTCAGGGAGAGGTGTGCAATTCCCTAAGAATCTTTTGTTTGAGTTGGGAATTCCTACATAGGTATAATAAATCTTTGTACCATAATGAATCATTTTTCCAACTAAATGTATCAGATGTACTAAGATCTTTTTGTATCTTTTGAATGAGTGCCCACACTTCTTCGTCATTCTTCCTTTCATCCCTTGCTTTGTTTATCCAATCTGGTTCGATAATAGAAATGGCACAAAGAAATGCTTCAACATCCTCATCCTTTCTTGAGAGTGCATCTGCCACAACAATTTGCTTCCCTTTTTTGTAGATGATTTCAAAGTCATAACCCAACATCTTTGTCACCCATTTTTGCTGCTCTTCTAAAGATAATCTTTGTTCTAAAAAGTATTTAAGACTATCATGATTTGTTTTTACCTTGAAGTGTCTTCCCATTAGGTAGGGTCGCCATTTCTTAAGTTCATGTAGTATTGCCAACAGTTCCTTCTCATAAATAGCTTTGTGTAAATATTTTCCTATGATTGGATGACTTTTGAAAGAAATGGGTCTTTCTTCTTGCATTGAAACAACACCAATTCCTTTTCCTGAGGCATTACATTCCACAATAAAGGTTTTTGTGAAGTCCAGTGTAGCTGAGACTGGTGTTTGGCACATTGCCTCTTTAAGATGTTCAAAGGCCTTCGTTGCTTCTGGAGTCCATGAAAATGCATATTTCTTCAATAATGTTGTTACAGGTGTTTCTATTCTCCTATAATTCTTAACAAACTTGCGATAATACCCTTTCAACCTGAGAAATTATTGTAGATGCTTTATGGATGTGGGGATTTTCCATTCTTTAATGGTTTTAATTTTGCTAGGTTCTACCTTAAAACCTTCATGAGATACAATATGACCTAATATTCCACCTCTTGTACTCCAAAGAAACATTTGGAGCTTTTTTCATATAATTGTTTCTCCTCCAATAGTTTGAGCACCCTATCAACATGTTGAACATGATCCTTCCAAGACCTGTTGTAGATTAGTATATCATCAAAAAATACTAACACAAATTTTCTAAGGGTTTAAAAATGGAATTCATTGAACCTTGAAATGTACAAGGTGCATTGGTAAGGCCAAAAGGCATGACCAAAAATTCATAATGACCCTCATGAGTTCTAAATGTTGTTTTTGGAATGTCTTCAGTCTTCATTATGATTTGATGATATCCTGAATGAAGATCCAACTTGGTGAAGTAAATTGATCCATGCAATTCATCAAATAATTCATCAATGAGAGGAATGGGAAATCTATCTTTAATAGTGAGCTTGTTGAGCTCCCTATAATTTGGACACATGGCCATGATCCATCCTTCTTGTGAACCAATACTACTTGAGAAAAGAAATAACTTTGACTAAGTTGAATTATACCATCCTCTAGCATTTCTGCAAACATACGTTCAATTTCACTTTTTAGGCATAGGGATACCTGTAAGACCTAATGTTTCGAGGAACACTTCTTGGAGTCAAATGAATAGCATGATCATGATCCCAAATATGTGGGAGGCCTTTGGGAGTCTCAAATAACTTGGAATGATTGTCCAAGGCTTTTTGGAGATCTGGAGAAATAGATGATTTCGATGTGGGAACCTCTAGTGAACATAATTGTGCAATTATGCCTCATTGTTCTTCCTTAAGAAGTTTTTTCATTCCATTAGAGCTAATTATCCTTGCAATACCCCTTAATTCAACTTCCTTTCCTTCTTAAGAAGATTTCATGAAAATTTCTTGAAAACTAAAAGCTATTGTACCCAAGGATTGTAGCCATTAGACTCCTAGTACAACATCAGCACCACCCACTGGAATGGAAAGCATTGGGCTATTCAATACATATTCTCCCATGGATAGCTTGATATTAAGGCACTTTCTTGAGCAAGTTATGGTCCTCCACTTGCAACCATCAGTTGACACTCTGGTGCTGGATATAGGAAGAAATTTAATTCCTTGGCTATCTTACAATGTATAAAATTATGGGTACTACTCGAATCAATCAACACTATTACCTTTTCCTTCTTGATATGCCCTTCTATCTTGATAGTTTTAGGAGTCGTAATTCCAGCCAATGCATTACAAGATATGTGTTGGGCATCGAACCCCCCCACAGCAGGTTTTGGGGCTCAAAGCCCAAGTTGTGGTCAAAGATGTTGTAAAACTCTGCGAACTGCAAGTGCAAAGAGCAAAGTGTACAATTGAGTCATAGGGTTGTTTGCCCTAAAAATTGTATTGTAAACTAGTGTAAAGTTGGCCTACCCATGTTCCGTGGACCATGGGATTGTATAAATAGAGCAAGGCTCTAAGTCGTAAAAAGGGTAGAAGAATAGAGAGTAGCGAAGGAATGGTGCGAGCTTAGAGTAGAATTCTAAGTGACTTGGGTTGTAATAGTAGGAAGAGGCTCTGCAGCTAAGTGCATAGGGCAGAGTTGATTCTGTAATCGGGACCGAAAGCTAATAAACAGAATTTGATTCCTAATTCTGTGTAATTGTTGTGCATTATCTTCTTTATGTTTATATTCATTTATGTATTGTGCGCATTGATATGATTGTTAAATATGTTGTGATAACCATAAATCTTACACACACAAGTTAAGTAAGTGGTTAATTAGTGAGTAACTTTGGTATTATATGGGTCATGCCCCGATCAGGGCTACACAGAAGCCACACCACAGGTCACGAAGGGATCGCAAGTGCACGCAGTGATAGGTTAGACCACAGACCTCCAAAAGCCTATCAGAAATCCCAAGGGTGCAAAAACCTAGTTCTAGCACCCTCCCATACTACTTCATGTGAGACCTCAGTCCGCGCTCCACATACTGTTGCCAAAAGGGCTAGTAGTACTGGGATTTTCTTGGCTAGATCACTTCTGAACCTGGGTCAGGCCCCACTAAGCCAACAAATGGTTATGTTGTTGGGACCAGGATCTATATAAAGGATTTCTGATGTTGTGCCACTGGAAACCTACAAAGAAAGAAGTTGAAGAGTGGTTGGACAAGAATATTCACGAGTTCGCAACGCAGGAAAATATAAATCCACGAGTATCTAAGGAATACTGGTTGGATCTTGAAATTTTCTTTGCATCTTTTCCGTCTGAGTTGTATGAGTGGATCTCCAAGTTAAGGCTCAACAAACCAATAGTGTGGAGTCCAAAACTAGTGCACAGACTAGAAGCCTCAGAAGATAAGATAGTGCGAGCTATGGACCACTAGCTTGACCGAATAATAGGAGGATTTATCACTGAGTTCATGGTAGACACGACCGTCAACTACAATGAGGTAGAACGATATTTTCTCAGGGGACCGCAAGGTAAGTATATTACATCTTTGAACACTTGGATTAAGATGTTATTGTGTGAAAAGTGGGTTATGCAAATAAAGTAATGTTTGGGACTACGCTGAGCGAAAATATCTACAGAAGTGGAAGTAGTGAGGAGTTGGAAAATAGTCCCTTAATTTCACCCTCATGGGAAAGCCAAGAGGAGCTCGTGAAAGTCTCTCTAAGAAGTGCGGTCAGTGTGATGAGACAGAGAATTCGACATTTACCACCCCCACCCACACCTCCACCCGTTTCACCCCCCTCACCTCCATCTCCACCCACTCCACCTCTGCCACCACCGTAGTTCAGTTTGACAAGTGCGATCAAACTACCGGTGTTCAGAGGAGTAGGAAATGAAGATCCAGACCAATTTTGGTTCATGGTAAGAGCAGTATGGGAAGCACAGGGTGTCGTGGATGATAATATTAAAAAGGCTATGCTGGTGAGCGCACTACAGGATCACACATTAATGTGGTACATCAAGCATTCTAATGACCACCCAAACATAGGAATTGTAGAGATCCAGACCGTGCTAAACAAGGAATTTAGTAGGCAAAAATTGGAGACACTATCAATCATCGGGTTTAAGGAGATCATGATGCTCCCGAGTGAGACCGCCTAGGATTTGGACCAAAGGATGAAGATTATGATCCGTGAAGCCAATATGACATTAACGGATGCACAACATCATGTATGGTTTATGGCCTCACTTGTGCCACACTTATGGATGGTGCTCTCACAGTAAAATCTTTCCACCCAAGTTGAAGCATTGGAGATGGAAATGAGGTTCCATGAGACCCCTATACAAGACCCTGGTTTAGGAGTCCAACAGATCCACGTGCAGCTACAAAATCTATGTCTCAAAATGCAGAGTTTTAAACAGAGTAGGGCACCTTGGCCAAAGGCGCACGAGGAAGTATAGTGCATAAAATGCAAAGGCCACGACCATGATAAAGATCATTGTCCAGTGTTCGTGAACTACTTAGTAGGGAGAGGGCCAATGCCATTAAGACCAGAAGCATAAGTGAGGCCAAGTATGGTGTCTGCGTTATGGTGCATGATCTTCTAGATAGGAGGAAAACATACCACAGATAATTGTCATTTGTTGTAGAAGTATATGCAGACGTCCCAGTAGTTGTTTTGTAATTTCTGCTGGTTGGTAGGCAATGACAAATTCACCTGTCGAAGCTATGAACTAATGATGGATCAGACTCTTGCCTACAAGATGCAAACCAAAATGCGAGCCCTCAACCCAAATGCAGGGATGGCGCGCATTGGTTTTCAGGGGCACAGTTGGGGTCGAGGTGGAATGGGACCAGGAAGGGATCACAAACAGATAATCTATTAATATTGTGGAGGGCTAGGGCCTTGTGCCCACGATTGTACGAACCCAACTAGGATATCATATTGGTACTATACTCAGTTTGATCATGAGGCAAAAGATTTCCCTTCGCTGATAGCGAAGATGCATGAAAAGGGGGTACTCCAACCCCCTCTGACCCACAATTTACAAATGATGAGGTCTGAACCACACAAAGAATATCCAAATGTAAACATGATGCTTAGGAGCGGTGTGACAATGGGAGATGATAAAGGGAAGCAGCCAAAATAAAGTGGATGGGTTCACAAGGCTCCTACAAAGGAACCCGATTTTGATTTAGAATGTGCAAGGAGACATTCATGGAAGCTAAGAAGAGCTTCATGGAGGCCTCCACTTCAGGTAGTAAGGATCAACTAGAACCAGGGATGGATCCTTCCATGCTCACTACCTTTCTGAAGACATGCATGAAACCGTTGCATGACAACAAGGCAGTCAAAGGGCTACAGGAACTTATCACTAGGTGCATGGGGTCAGGAGAACTACATGTGGTTTGAAAACTGGGAAAGCATGCATTGCGCACAACAAGGGAGATGAGGTTGATTGTGAAAATAGGTGAGTACAAAATGGATCAAGTAATCTTGGACCTAGGTTCAGATGCAAATGTGCTACCAAAGAAAACATGGGAATAATGTGCTACAATTATTCTTTGAGGTAAAGAGAATAGGATTTAGCTGGCATCCTACACAAGATGGTTTCCAAGGAGAGGCTGGCCATACATGCTAGTATGTTCTCCCTTTCCTGTAGTGGTCCCCTCAACCATGCATTTTCCCTCTCAAGTTGACATCTCATTATTGCTTCTCCCTCCCTTAAGACACTTAGCTCTTTTCCCATTTCTTTGAGCTTCTCTCCATGTGCCCAATGTCTTCCACACCTTTTGACTTAGCAATTTTCATCCATCAGTGGGTTCTGTCCCTCTCCTTCTCAAGTTCGAAAAACAATGGGATGGAAAATTTTTGAGGTATCACCTTACCTCCTTCAATAAACCGGTAGTAGGAGTCTAGAATAGGTTCGGGGATTGGTTACTTTGTTTCAGGGTATTCTTCTTTTGTTTCTTGTTGCTCCCCTACCTTTCCTTCCAATTTATGTGCTTCCTGTAGTTTTTGCAGAGTATCCTATAGGACTGTTTTTGCTTCCTGTAGGTTTTGTTGTGGCTCCTATAGGATGGCCTTACCCTTTAAGGAAGTTGATTTGGTACTAGGACTCCTTACATAGGTGATTGGTGACTTAGGGGAAAGTGTTTTGTCTCTTGGTGTAGGGGAATATTCAATATCAATAGGAATTTTTGTTGATATTTGTGGCTTCCCTTATTTGATTCTTATGCTCTTTCTTGTTATAAAATATAGTGGGGCTTGCCTCCTTCTTTCCCATTTTTTCTTGACTAGGGTGCTGAGAGCAGTGAGGGCAGCTACTACCTCCCTCTCAGTAGCCTCCGGAGACACCCTAGCTGACTCCTCTTTGTGTTCTTCCCTTTCTGTTTCAATGCCTTCTTCCTCTTTGTTTTTCTTATCTTCTTCCTCTTGTTTCTCTTCCTCATATCCATCAGTTTCTTCCTTAGCTTCCTCCTCTATTACATCATCATCCTCCTTCTCTTCTCCCACTTATTCTTCTACTTCATCATGTTCCTCTGTATCAACTTCTTCTTCATCCATATCATCCCTATCTAGCTCTATATCTTCTTCTTCATGTTTTTCCTCCTCCTCACTGACAGAGGGACTAACATCATAAGTGAGGGTTTTGATGTCATCCTCTGCTGGCAAGTCTCTGAAGACTGACCATGTTATAGGGATTCTGAGGTTTTGGAGGGCATTCTCAATAAGGATCCTGACCAACCCATGGTGAGCCAATTGTTTGGAATTCCCCTCCTTTACTTTGTTGCTGGAGTCTATGAGTGATTACATCAAGAAATAGGGTATGCTGAGTCTTTGGTGAACTGGTGTTTCTACCCCAAATCTTAATTCTTCAAGGATCCTAAAATGGTAGCCATAAACAACACGATATCTACCCTCACATGAGATATATTTGATGAGTTGGTAGCCTACCTCACTCCATGGGTATGGCAGACTATCCCTCCTTACTCCATTTTTTTCCTCTGTGGGTTCTTCACCTTCTAAGAAGAATTTCCTTTTTTCCACCCGATTGTCTCCTTTGCCTTCTTTTCTCCATGGAATTCCTAGGGGAAGTGTGGTGACCCTACTGATGAGCTCTGGGGTGAGATCTCTAGTGAGGCCTCAAACAAAAATAGTGGCATGGATTCTGTTGTGTGGAGTGAGGGAATGAGAACATTCTTGAGCCACCTCTTCATCATGCTCTGTGAATTTTTTAAAAAACCCCATCCAGTTGTGTCTTGTAAAGATTTCAAGCACTTGGGGGTGTTTTTGTATCCTCACAGTGTTTGTGGGTTCTCTCCTATTAAGCCCTCCTGTCATCCTGCTTATGAGGCTTGAGGATAAAATGAGAGGGTTGACACAAAAATTTTAAATTCAGGAGGAAAATAGAGTTTACTGTGTATGTAATTCACCTCCCACAGTTGCTAAATTCACTAGATTTTAGAGCATTTCTAGTTCATTTTATTGCAAATTGGGATGGATTTGTATAGCCTACCTCTTCAGAATGGTGGCAGTGGATGATTCCTGTGATTTCCCTCTTGAACTCTTCTCTTCATATCCTATAGACTGCCTCTGTGTATCTTGTAGACTAACCCTGTAGACTACATCCTGTGGACTCTTCCTGTAGGAATTCTTGAGCATGCTCCTAGAGAAATTCTCTTGCATAACAATGGATCCTTACTTCCAGTGGGTGGCCAGAGTTATGAGAGCGACTTGAGTGAGGGAGTTTCGAGGAAAAATGCATGAATGCATGCAAACGATGTTTTATTTCCCTTTATGGTGTTTCGGGGTGAGGTGGAGTGCTAGCAGTAAAGGTACATTGCCATTTTTGGGTTTTTGGTTCCCACTACCACCTCATAATTTCCCACTCCTCGTAATGAGCTCCCACCTCATAGATTTGTGGTTAACCACTTCTTGTCCTACTCTTCCTCTGTCTTTGAGTTGACTACAACCACGTGTGAGAGGACACCCTATTTTGCATGTGATGACTAAGTGAAGTTGGCCAAGTTAACTAGCTACCTTTTCACTTATAAACCAACTACCTCATAACCCTTACAATGTTTGATTAAATGATGCATATGAGTGAGTGAGAGGGATACTTACCTGTGGTTTTGATTCCAAGCTGTAGTTGTCAAAGATCAGAGGTGTTGCATCGTTTATTTGTTGCATGGTCATTATTCTTCCTCCTCTTGCTATCTGTTGATGGTTTCTTGGCTTTTGCGGGTATATGACTGAAGATTTGATGTTGTTGTTGCTCCTGGATCATCCTAATGAAGACCTCTATCTAATGATTGACATTATGTGGGATAGGTTAGTACATGATTTCCTAAAGGATGTCCTGTAGTTGCTTCTCCCCAGAATTCCTTCATCATGTTGCTAGTTGGGGTTGTGAGGATGTTGTAATGAATGGACAAAGGGAGTAGGAGTGTATGTGGAGCAAGGGACATTCAGGTAATGCTCTTACTCTCCTCTGTTTTTCTTTTTTCCTTTTCTTTATAACTGGCAGAAACTGATCTCTTTTTGTGTTGAATGGTGAGTGCAGGGATGATGATAATGGATGAGGTGAGGTGTTAGATCATGTCCAGGATGAATTTTAGGGACATAACAAACCTACCATGTGCCCTCGGATTGCTTCCTATAGGTTTTCTGGGCCACTGTAATTCCTACAGAATCATCTTATAGGTTTTCTGGGGATCTTGTAGGAATACAGGGGATCCTATAGAAAACACAGTCTTCGCATAAATTGAAGAAATGGAGTGGAAAAATGATAGAAATGATGGAGGGATACATGGTAAGGAGTGGAGGATATGGATATGTGTGAGGCAGGGTTCCCTTTGGATCCTCTTTTTTCTCCTTGACTGTCTTTCTCACTCACATGCAAATAATAATTATATCTTTTTTCTCTCTACTTTTTTTTTTAAACACCTAGGCTGCCTCACAAAGGTTTTCGCCTTAGATATTTGCCCTGACCACCTCAAGGAAGGTTTTCACCCAGGGATCTTCTTATTCTTCTTCCTCCTTTTTTTTTTCTAATCATTGGATCACCTCATGAGATTTCCAACCCAAAGATGGGACTCAGGTGCCTCATGGAGGTTTTCACTTGAGTCCTTATTCTTTTTTTCTTTTTCAGTGACTTGATGAGGGAGGAGTTGGAACTTGCTCTACCATCGTCATTGTTTTATTGATATTTGCAATGAACTCTTACTTTGATAAAGGCCTCTTGTACATTTTCAATCAGTGTTCATTGACAAGAAATGGAATGGCTTCTTCATCTATAGTTCTAATTTGCACTGAACCATTATCATGGCATCTCTCCACCACATAAGGTCTAAGACATCTTGTCCTTAGCTTGCCCTTGAAGTCTTTACACCTAGAATCATATAACAATGCCCAATCGCCCTCTTGAAATTGCTTCTCCTTAATATTTTTATGATGCCAGATCTTCCTCTGAAGATGAACTATCTCTGTATGTAGGAGGGCCTACATTCTGAATTCATCAAAGCCATTCAATTGGAACAATATTTCTTTCTATGCATGATTGAGATCCAATCTAGTTGGGCTGCCATCGTCAATGTGCTATATTTAAACTCAATGGAAAACAAAGCCTTTTTCCCATAAACCAGCTCATAGGGTGTAAATCCAGTGGTGGTCTTCCATGTGCTATTATAGGCCCAGGTGGCCTCAACTAGTCTCTCTACCCAATCCTTCTTGTTCTTGCTCACTACCTTGGTTAAGATGCCCTCCAGTGCCCTGTTGGTCACCTCCACTTGCCCATTATCTTGTGGATGACAGGGAGTGCATGTTCTATGCTTGATTTTTTGATGTCTGAGCAGTTCTTCAATCATGTTGGAGGTAAACTGGCTACCTTGGTCTGTGACTAGCTCTCTAGGGTACCCAAATTTGTAGAATACATTCTCCCTTAGAAACTCATCCACCCCCTTTTTTGTTCTTGCCTTAATTGCCTTAGTTTCAGCCCACTTAGTCAAATAATTAGTGCACATAATAATTTATTGTTTTTGCTTTGAAGGAGGGTTGATAGGCCTAATGAAGTCCATGCCCCACTTGTCAAATGGCTCGAAAGTCACTTGAGGCTGTAGGGGAATTTCATCTCTTGGAGTAGGCTTTCCCATTCTCTGGCACCAATCACACTAACTAGTGTACTTTTTCACATCCTGATGAAGAGTGGGCCAATAATAGCCTACTTGTAACACTTTGAATGTTGTCCTCTTTGCTACAAAGTGACCTCCACAAGGCCCATCATGACAGGTCAGAAGGATGTCAAAAACTTCCCCTTCCCTTACACACCTTCTCAAGGTTTGATCTAGGCCAAGTTTGAAAATATTGCGCCCAATCCAGGTGAAGGGGGTGCTTTTCCTAACTATCTTGCTCTTTTCTTTGGAGAGCAAGTTTGGTGGGAACTGTGTTGATACCAAATAGTTTTCTATATCATCAAACCATGGAGAGAGAACTGAAATAGCAAACAAGTGCTCATCTGGTAACTATTCATCCACCATTCCTTGTTCACCTGTAGGCAGATTCACCCTAGATAAAATTATGCAACAATGTTTTCTTTACCAAGCTTATCAACAATGGTTAGATCAAACTGCTATAATAAAAGCAACCACCTTATAATTCGAGCATTCACATCTGGATTGTTCATTAAATATTTCATTGCAACATGGTCAATATGCACAAATTTTTGATAGCCTGGAATGTAATTCCTAAATTTGTTTAATGAATGACCAACAACCAGGAGTTCCTTTTTGGTCACTGTATAATTTAGCTCAGCCTTTGACAAGTTATTACTGATAAAATGGATGGCCTAGGGAAGTTTCTCCTCTACCTGACCTAAGGCTGCTTCTATGGATTTGTGTGAGGCATTAACATGAATATGAAAAGGGAGGGCCCAGTTTGGGCCTTGGAGAATTGGTGTAATGGTTAACTTACACTTTAGAATGTCTAAGGCATCTTGACAACTTTTTGACCATATAAACTTAGAATCTTTGGCCAACAACTCAAATAAAGGAGAGGTCAACTTGCTGAAGTCCTTTATGAACCTTCGAGAGTATTCAGCTAACCCCAAGAGACTCCTGACATCTCTTTACTTTTGTGGAGGTGGGACCCTTTGGATGATTGCTATTTTATTCGGATCCACCTGCATGTAGGTTTTAACCCCGTATAGAAATTACCTGCATACGAATTCTAAAACACAAAAAATAAACAATGCGAGAGAATAACACATAAAACACATATACATAGAGATTTTCCCATTGGATCCCAAAACTAGGACTACTAGCTTGATTTTTCATTATGTTCCTTTCAATGTTATAATACATATTTATACATGTCGAAGCATCTAATACCATGGACTTAAAACCATCACATCCAATACCATGGACCAAAAACCATCGTGTCCAATAACATGGATTGAAAAACCATCGCATCCAAAAAACATGTGCGAAAATCATGCACAAAACCATAGGTGGGTCCACCCAACCTAACATAGGGTCCAAAATCAAAATTTTCTGGGGTGCTACCCCAGACACCATAAAGTGGGGTTACGGGTACCCTTCAAACCCCCTGTTAACTACGTGGAAAGAATATAACACAACCCACTTCAGTCATTAAGAATTCACATTTTCCCGAACTGAAGAGACAGGTTCATTTCAATGCATTTGTGTAATACTTTGCCTAGGTGATGCAAGAGCATCCTGCTCAGAATATTATTGTTCATTTGGTTGATTTAAGGGGTGATTTTTTTTAATATTTTTAGCAATATTGTATAGATTGAGTGAGAAATCTATGTCTGAGGCTTTCAGTTGTGAAATATTCTCAACTATGTGAGAATATGAGGGATAATTGATATGTGTAGATCTCGTAGAGATATTAGGGATTATGAGATCCTCAAATACAAATTAGTTGAGTAAATTGTGGGAAAAATCATGGATTTAGTATAATCCATAATTTTGTAATTAATATATAAATGTAAGCCTGCGAGGAGAGTGAGGAACAAGTGTTAGAGAGGGCTAAGTAGTGAGGAGAATAGATTAGAGCATGAGATGTTTTGAATATATATATGTAAATAATGCTATGAATGAAAAGATTTTTGTGTTCAAAACGTGTTTCTGGATCACCTGGACAAAGGCTTTAAAATTTTTATCATCGATTGAAAGTGGACAGAGATTGAATGAACTGAAAAATCATCATTGATCACAAGGTGGACCAATGATGATCTATTTTGGAGAATATCGGCGGTGTTCGCTGGTGAATGTGAACGCACTTTAACATAAGAAACAAACCCAATAACATTATAAAATCGAGTTAATTGATAAATCAATCGTGATCGTCGAAGTGACCCGATGGTCATCGCATCAGAATATGCACATAGTTTAATCCAGCTTTCGGACGTGATATTTTATGGATTGTGATCTAATCCAATTGAATTCCAGATCGATCATAGTCATTCATTATGAAAGGAAATCTGAAGGATATCGCTTCGGAAGATGCATGTTGGTTAGCATAAATTTTGAACGTGATAAGGTTTGAACTGGATTTTAATTTGTTTGGCATCCATGCAAGACATCGGGGTTAGATAGTTTGGTAAACAAGAGTTTTAATTGTTTAAATTTTGTGAATTATGTAAGGATGCAGTTTCGCTTCATCAAAGTGGTAGCAGAGCAGAATAATATTCTACGCGCAATTGAAAGAGGTGCAAATATGTTGAGGATTGGTAAGTGTATGGTCTTTATATTTTCATACAGGTAGCAACAGAAGAAAGTGAGAAGATTGTAGCAGCCTAGATCCAGGAGTGCTCAATTGGTTCTAGAAGAGAGAACCAGAGAGATGCTGAAAGACTGAACTCAGAGGAGAGAAGCTTGGTGAGGTATGATGTAGCAAGGAGGACTTGTTACTACAGAGGTTTTGTTGCAGCTCATGAATGTTGTTATGAGAGACCAAGAAAGAATATGATAAGGAAAATCAAAGGTGCAGTGGAAGTAAAGGGAAAAGAAGAGGAGTCAGTTTTAGAATTTGATTGAGGTAAATATTTTCTTTTATTGAATTTCGAATATTGATTTGAGTTTGAAGAATTAGTGAAAATGAACATGGAGAAACATAGGAAAGGTTCAAATAAATGTTATATGAGTCATGAAGAGCATAGGATAAGTATTGCAATGATGAGAGTAGAGTTTAATATGCTACAGAAATGGTTTCAAGAGAAAGAGAATGAAGACAGAACACATGGATGGAGAATAAGGACATGGGTCAAGTGGAATCTATTGCAATAGAAATGGAATGCTATGTTGATGAAAATACTTGAACAAATACATATTTCCTTGTTGGAGAAGGAGATACTCATAGGAATTGAGTCACAACAAAGAGTATTTGCTGGAACCAAAAAATCCCACAGTGGGAATTTGGTGCTTGAAGCATCAAAAGAGACCGAAAGGTCTTGTATTTTTAAAGCTGTTAGTTTGTCTGTGAATGCAGATATGGTACTAAATAAGGAATTTGTTGCTATAGAGATAGCTAATTACCATTTTTATGATCAAGAAGTCTTTTGTGAACCTAAAGGAAATTGGGATGATTGTTTTTCATTCCAAGAAGTTGAGTTTGTAGCTCAATTAGAGAAGGAAATAGAAGCTAAAGAGATAGAAGCCAAAGAAGTTGAGACCAGAGAAATTGTAACAAAAATAGGAAAGGACACCATAGAGAACATCGACTATGTTGATGTGATTAACAAAGAGGAATTACTCCTAGAGCATGGTGGAGAAAATTGCTTTATAGATATACAAAATTTGGTTGACAGTTCGAGTGATGATGATGGTGAACTTTCAAATTTAGTTCTTACTAATCTCAGCATGATAGAGTTACCTGGCAAAGCTATAGGTGCATACAATGAACCAGTTTGAGACTCGTTCAAAATTTGGAAACCTAGAAAATGGGTATTCAAGTTTAATAATTCTCTGAAGATATTATTCTGCAAATTTAATGCCAGACTACATGACGAAGTTATTCCGTTGAAGGACCATAAAAAAAACAGAGTTTGGAATCCTGGAGGTAGTAAGTCATTTAGACTTGTAGTTGTCACATTACTATAGAAAAGTGACAAACCTTATAGACATGAGTCTATGATTTTTTTTCTACATCGGGAGTTTGATGCAGTAGCATCCTGCTCATAATATTATTGTTCATTTGGTTGATTAGGGGGTGATGTTTTTAATTATTTTTAGGAATCTTGTATAGATTGAGTTAGAAATCTATGTGTGAGGTTTTCAATTGTAAAATATTCTCAACTATGTGAGAATATGAGGGATAATTGATATGTGTAGATCTCATAGAGATCTTAGGGATTATGAGATTCTCGAATAGGAATTAGTTGAGTTAATTATGGGAAAAATCATGGATTTAGTATAATCCATAATTATGTAATTAATCTATAAATGTAAGCCTGCGAGGAGAGTGAGGAACAAGTGTTAGAGAGAGCTAAGTAGTATGGAGAATAGATCAGAGCACTAGATTTTCTGAATATATATATGTAAATATTGTTATGAATGAAAGGAGTTTTGTGTTCAAAACTTGTTTCTGCGCGATCTTTTATTATGTGATTTGGTTTCATTGATTCTTTAAAATAGTAGGTTGAATCCTCTGTTAAATATAGGAAATTGGGTGTTAAATTAAAACCTTTAGTGGAGTTTGGCATTTGAGTATCGCCTAGACAAAGGCTTTAATTTGTTGATCGTCGATTGAAAGTGGACAAAGATTGAATGAACTGGCAAATCATCATTGATCACAAGGTGGACCAATGATGATCTATTTGGGATAAGATCGATGGTGTTCACTGGTGAATGTACACGCACTTTAACATAAGAAACAGACTCGATAACATTATAAAACCGAGTTAATTGATAAATCGATTGTGACTGTTGAAGTGATCTAACGGTCATCACATCGGAAGATGCACACAGTTTAATCCAGCTTTCGAATGTGATATTTTATGGATTGTGATTTAATCCAGTTGAATTTTAGATCGATCATATTCATTAATTATGAATGGATGAGATCCTATGGATATCGCTCTAAAAGATGTGTGCTAGTTAGCATAAATTTTGAATGTGATAAGGTTTGAAATGGATTTTAATTTTTTTGGGATCCACACAAGAGATCAAGGTTGGATAGTTTGGTAAACATGGGTTTTAATTGTTTAAATTCCATGAATTATGTAAGGATATAGTTTCACTGCATCACTAGGTTAGTCAGGGCTTCTTGGAAATCACAGCCATAAGGTGTAAAATCATCCATAAAAATTTCCACCATATCATGTACTAATTTAGCGAAAATACTCAAGACTGCTCTTTGGAAAGTGGCAGGAGCGTTGCATAGGCCAAAAGGAAGGACCCTATAGGAAAAAGTACCCCAAAGACAGGTGAATGTGGTCTTATCCTAGTCTTCTGGGAAGATTCGGATTTGGTTGTACCCACTGAATCCATTTAGGAAAGAAAAATAAATTTTCTCTACTAGGTCATCTAGCACTTGGTCAATGAAGGGTAGGGGAAAATGATCCTTCTTTGTGGTTTTTCTCAGCTCCCCGTAATCGACACAAATCCTCCACTTACCATTTTGCTTGGGAACTAACACTAAAGGAGAGACCCACTCACCGTCAGAGATAGGGTAAATGAATCTTGCATCTAGTAGTTTTTACAGTTCTTCTTTGACTATATCTTTAAGAGCTAGATTCATCCTCCTTTTTGGTTGCCAAACCGGCTTGCAACCTTCTTTAATGTATATTTGGTGAGTACATATTGAGGGGTGCACTCCCTTAATTTCCTTCTAACTCCAAGTGAAGGCTTCTAGGTTTTCTCTCATCATGTTGCATAGCTTTTCCTCTTTGAGAGTAGAAAGAGATGGATTAATTTTCAAGGTTTTCTCTAGGCTGAATTCTATCGTTTTGACACGGAATGGGTTGGAATAAGCCAAGCATAAGTAAATTGGACTACTGTTTTGGGTTTCCCTTACTTCTTCTTCTAATGATAATGAACTAGGAGTTGGACTTTGGAGCAAGTGTTCAATTAAGTCATCCTCATCTTGTTGTCCTCCTCCTATGGTTGCTTCCAAAGAATAAAGTTGGGTAGAATAAACCTCTTCTTCCTCCTACTACAACCATAAAGGTAAATCATGCTCTAGAGAAGGTTGAGCAGGAGGGTATAGGACTACTATTTGGACACACGCCCATTCTTGATGGTCATATTCCTAGCTCTGCAGCTAATGTAAGTGGTTGTGGCCAACCATGGCCTCCCAAGGATGAGAGGATAACTAGTAAGTTTAGCCTTAGGCTGTAGAAATAGAAAATATGTAGGGTACTCCCAAGAGTCAATGGAGACCATCACATCCTCCACAATTCCCTCAGGGGTGATTGTGGAATGGTCTGTAAGTTGTAGAACTATTGTGGTCTTCGTCAATGACCCTTAGAGGTTGAGCTTAAGCATGGTGTCCTTGGTCATCACATTAATGTCAGGCCCAAGATCGATCAGAGTGTGTCGGACAATGGTGCCATTCATGTGCACATCTACTACAGGGCTTCCAGGGTCCAAATATTTTAGACATATTACCTGCCCCAGCATTAAGTCGGACAGTTGCCTAATTATATTAATGATAGGGGCATCCATTTTTATTCTTCCTGGATGCTTGAAGCATTTCTCCTTAATCAACTTATTGTAAATGGGAACATCTTTTATCACCTAGAGAAGGGGGATCTTTACACATGTATTTTTCAATTCTCCTAGAATTTTAGTTTCTTCTAGGGTAGGCTAGAGTGGTTGGGCTAATCTATCAGGAAAGGATGGATTTACTTTAAGGTTGCTTTCATCTCTTTCTTCCTCAACCTCCCTATGTTGAGGGGGAGGTTGGTTATCTGGGAGAATTCTCCTAGATCTTAGGTTGATTTCCTATATTTCTACATTATAAGCTGGATATGATGTCTCCCAATTGTATGCTTGTTGAGCCTGCCTATTATTCGGGTTTGGATTTGGTTGGGCAGTCATCTTGATCCCGATTTAAACAGGAACGCAAGAAAATACAGAGATAACCATATACACAAATATGCAGCGGAAATAATACTTCATTTCATTAATGGAAAATACTAAAATATGCTTACAACCAAAAATGGAAATAAACCAGCTAGGGCGATGGTATCTTATCTCTGAGAAGAGATGTAGTGACTACATGCCTCTGAACTATGTTACAATGAGGCTCGGAGGCCTATTTATTGTTGAGAAACAATGAAAAACCCTTCACATCCCAAAACCTAACCCTAGAAGATGAAACGCCAAATTGTGGGCGCCGTTTGGGTAAATTGGTACATCAATTTCCCGGGGTCGTAACTTTGGCATATGATCTCCGTTTGACGCGTACGATAGCTCGTTAGAAAGATCTATCCAATAACTACCACTTTGGGAAGGGAAACATGGGTCCATGGACCCATGTTGCCCCCAGATTTCCCAAAAAACGTCGTTTAGGGCCTCAAAACGGCTCCGGAAGTTCAGGACCTGAAAAACTGCTAAAAATAGTAAGTTGTGCTACAATTAAGGAAACTGAAAATGATGAGAGAAACAATGATGGGGGTCCAGATGGACTTGGTAGGTGGCCACCAATATCGACCTGGATCACAGGGACAGTACCAATTCAGTCCTACTGTGAAGCAGCCAATCTATCAGTATCAACCGTACCCTGGGTATACATATCAACAACCTCAACAACCCCAGTACGGTCCGGTTAATCCTGGTTTTCTGGGAGGATATAATATCCCAAATGCAATTCCAATTCCTAGTTATCCTGGATATCCTCCTCTTGGGGCTGGTTTGATGACCCAAAGTTTTAGGGACCCTAATCGTAAGTTACCATTTATCGCAACTTTGGACTTGCCTGACTTGTCGCATCTTACGAACAATCCGATTAACTATCTTTCGCTTTGGCTGCCAATGTCGAATAAGTTGCCTAGTGATATTCCCAAGTTTGAAGGCAAATCAGGAGAGGACCCATCGAACCATGTGATGACTTATCACCTCTGGTGTGCGTATAATTCCATTTCAGATGATTCAATCCATTTAAGACTTTTCCAACGCACTCTAATTGGTCTTGCGGCCAAGTGGTACATTGAGTTACCGTGAGCCACTTTTTATAACTTTAGTAAGTTAGCTACTTCGTTTTTAACTCATTTTCAGTTGCCAATCAGATATGACAATGGCACGGAATTATTAACTTCGTTAAAGCAGTCAACATCCACTTACATTTCAGATCACATTCATGAATGGAGACATCGACGATGTTTAGTGAAAGTTTTAATCCCGGATCAGATCTTAGCTGAATGGTTTGTAAAATCTTTACTGCCCAAGATCACTGAGGATGTAGCTAAGGCCGGAGTCGTTACTGAGGAGGAAGTAATTTCTCAAGCACAATACCTTGACTTAGTTTATACTCAGTCAGGTAGGTTACACAAGAAAATCCTCGATCTTCCCAAGCAAAATCAATTCGTTGTAGCTCCTTCAGGGTCTCATGCTGCTGATGGTATGATTGGTACAGTTAATACCAAAAGTAAGAAGAAGTCTTCCAAGAATTCTTTTCCTATCATAACCTTGCCAGATTCCCCGACAGGAGATTTTTCTGCGGAACTTTCCGCCGATATTCATGTTGTAGAGCCATCTACAGCCAAATCAAAATCCGGTGGTAAGAAGAAAGGGAAGAAGAAGAATAAAACAGATAAAAATTCAAAATAGAAACCAGAAAAAGTGGAATCAACCGATGAGAAATGCAAACCTCATTATCCTTGTCTCATTTGTGATGAAGAGCATTTTACAAGAGACTGCCCTCATTGTGTAGAGGTTGCGAAAATTGTCAAAGGCTCCCAAACTCCTGTTGTTTTGAAGGATCCTTTTCCAAATCAAGACAGTAAGATGATAGGTTCTTCCTCAAATGCCAATGAAGAACCCATACTGATGATGTCTCATGTTAGGATTGTGACTTGATCGCATGATTATGGAAGTAAAAGTCCTGTTGATGGTAAAGAAGTAGAATCTTCTCATTCTAACCCATCAACCTCAGCTCTTGGTTCCAATCCGCTACAAATCGAGAAACCTAATCTAGACTTATTAATAAAACCGCCCGCCAAGGGTATACTTCGAAAGTCAGCTTTCAATCCACATGTGAGAGCGGCTCAGAACTATAACATTGTTGAAGATTTAGCTGTTTCACCTTCAGTAATGTCGGCTTTGGAGGTGCTGCAATCATGTCCAGCACAGTGTAAATTACTTTTGTCGGCTATAGGAGTTGTTGACATTCAGGACTCGAACCTTATAATTTTCAATCTAGAAAATAGTACACCTCGCTTACCTCATCAAATGGCTTTCCAGATCCCAGTGATAGTAAAAAACAAACTTGTTAATAGGACTGTGATTGATGAGGGAGCCTCAACGTGTATTATGTCGATACAGTGTTGGAGATCACTTGGTTCTCCTTCGCTAAGTCAATCCTTGATGATTCTAAAGGCCTTTGATGGCTGTTGGTTTCATCCTTTTGGCATTCTATAGGATTTACCTATAGGGTTTGAAGGCAAAACCGTTAATCTAGATGTGGAGGTGGTTGATGCCCCTCTAGATTACAACCTTCTCTTGGGTCGTAGTTGGTCTTACGCTATGACAACTGTCGTTTCATTAGTCTTTCGGCTTATAAAATTCCCTCATAATAGAAAGATCGTAACCATAGACCAGTTGACTTACTTTTCATCTGACCTAAGCTCTTCTGAAAGCATTCAGCATGTCAGTAAAATGACTATTCCATATAAGGATGTTGGAGTAGGATTAGTTAAAGATGCTAGTTTACTGGGAACTTTTCCTTTTCCTCCTATCAACGAATCGTCTTCTATTGCAACCATTCATATGATTTCGTGAGACACCATTGTTTATGATGATCCTTGGATCGTACATTCTGAATCTGAGATAGACTCATTTGGTGATGTTATGCCTTTGAGTCCATATGAACTTGCGTATCAGGTTGTGCAGTCGCTTTCCGACACATCTTCAACCAAAATTGACTTAATGAATGTGGTCCATGAGGAATCACTTTCAACATCAAACTCGAATTCAATAACGTTTTCTGAACTTGTTCACACTGATGAGCAAATTCGTGAAATCCTATGTGTCGATGATTTACCATGGGAAGATCTTCATCATAGATCTTCGTTTTTACCCGAGAATGATCGTTTTGAAAATTATTTTTCATCAATTTTTACGACTGAATATGTCAAGGAAGCTCAGAATCCAATGAAAAATCCTGATTCAAAGTTAAACTTGGGAAATATTTCTCGAACTATTCCTATTGACATTTCGGTTAAGCCTAGAATTGTTGAAAACGTTCATATAGATGCCACTTGTATGGAAGATGAAATTCAAACATATAAGGCCCTATTTCAATAATTCCGCGACGTGTTTGCCTGGTCATATGAGGAAATGCCAAGAATTGACCCCACAATTGTTGTTCATGAAATCAAAACTTACCCGGATTCTAAACTCGTCTGGCAACATTTGCGTCAGATCCACCCAAGAAAAGCTGCTGCAATTAAAGCAGAAGTTGAAAAATTACTCTAAGCAGGTTTCATTTATCCAATTCTGTTAACGGATTGGGTATCGAATATTGTTCCTATTAACAAAAAGCAAGGGACAATAAGAATATGTATCGATTATAGGGACATTAATCGAGCTTGTCCAAAGGACAATTACCCAACTCCCTATATCGATCAAATCATTGATGATTGTGTCGGTAGTGAAATATTCTCCTTTATGGATGGTTTTTCCGGATACAATAAAATCAATATTCTACCTACTGATCAATAAAAAACGACTTTCATTTGTCCATGGGGGACATTTTCTTATTGCAAATTACCTTTTGGGCTCAAGAACACCAGGGCAACTTTTCAAAGGGCCATGTCTTATGCTTTTCATGATATCAAGCACATTGTGGAACCCTATCTCGATGATTTGCCTGCTCATTCATTACATCGAGTTGATCATCTCATTCATTTACGCACAATCTTTATGAGGTGTAGGCATTATCGGATTAGGTTGAATCCACACAAGTGTGTTTTCTGTATAGAAATGGGTCGGTTACTGGGGTTTGTTGTTTCGAAAGCTAGCATTCGCGTCGATCCCTCGAAGGTTGAAGCCATTGTCAAATTTCCTCCTCCTTCGAGCCTTCGCCAACTCCAAAGTTTGCAAGGGAAAGCAAACTTTTTACGTCGATTCATTCCTAACTACGCTGAGATCACAAAGGGTTTTACCCAGTTGTTGAAACAAAATACTCCATTCTTTTGGGATGAGATAGCTGAGAAATCTTTTGATGCACTAAAACACGCATTGACCCATGCACCGTTATTGCATCCTCCCAACTACAACCAAGACTACTTCTTGTATCTCGCCGCTTCCCATTCTACCATTAGAATGGTGTTAGTTCAGGAAGATGAATTCGGTACTGAACATGTGATATATTACCTTAGTCGAACTTTAAATCCAACTGAGCTAAAATACTCACATGTGGAGAAATTGGCATTGGCAGCTGTTCAAGCTGTCCAACATTTTCATCATTACATTTTACTACGTAAAACTACAGTAATTTCTGATTGCAACCATATGATCTATATTTTGACCAAGCAATTGCTAGGGGGCAAGTACTCCAAATGGATTGTGATCCTGCAGGAGTTTGACTTGGAATTTTAAAAGTCTAAGTTGAAGAAATCTTTAGTTTTTGCGGAGTTAATGTGTGACTTCCGCGTGCTGACACAGAAGCTATGGCGGAGGAGCCCATTGCAGATGAATCCTTGTTTCTAATCAACACTTTAGATCCATGGTACGGGGATATCATCGTTTATCTCCAAACTCAATCCTTTTGGCCAGATATTTCAAGGTCAGAATGTAAAAAAATATGATTCCAGTCCCAACAATTCAGAATTATTGGATATACTCTTTATCGTCGTGGGGCAGACTCTGTTTTTCGACGTTGTTTAACTCACGAGGAAGCTGAAAGGGTCCTAAATGACTGTCACTCTGGAGCGTGTGGTGGTCATATGTCTGGGTATGCCACAGCCCAAAATATATTGTGCGCTAGCTACTTCTGGCTGTCTATGTTTAAAGATTGCATTAACGCGGTCCAAAAATGCCACAACTACCAAATTTTTGATCGAAAGATGCATGCTCCACCTGCTCCTCTCCACCCTATAATTTCCATTGGTCCTTTTGCTAAATGGGGTATTGATTTTATTACATGTAATCCTCACTCGACCGGGGGGCATGCGTATATCATCCTTGCGGTAGATTATTTTCCCAAGTGGGCCGAGGCGATGCCTACATTTGAGGCAAATGGAAAAACAACTGCGATTTTCATGTTCAATCATATAATTGCTAGGTTTGGTGTTCCACAAGCGATCATCACTGATCATGGGCATCATTTTCAAAATGTTATGATGACTGAACTTACAGGCCAGCTTGGCTTGCGTCACGATAGTTCAACTCCTTATTATCCACAAGCTAATGGTCTAGTTGAATCCATCAACAAAGTTTTCGTCATCATGATCTGACGAATCATTGGGATTCATCGGTCAAATTGGCATAACATGCTATTTTCAGCGCTTTGGGCATATCGAACCTCAGTAAAAACGTCAACGGGGTTCACTCCTTTCCAACTAGTGTATGGTCTGGAAGCTGTGTTACCCATTGAGTGCGAAATCCCGTCATTGCAAATGGCCATTGAGTTACTTCCAGCCACTTCCGAAGAGGAAAGACGTTTGTTATACTTGGCTTAGCTAGATGAGAATCGACGTGATGCTACATTAGCGATCGAAACTCATGCAAAATGTATTAAAGCTAAGTATGATCGAAATGTGACCCCTCGAAATTTTTCGGAAGGAGACCTAGTCTTATTGTACGATCAGGCAAATGATAAATTAGGCACTGGAAAATTCGTGCCTATGTGGCGTGGTCCCTATGTTGTCAAGCGGAAGCTAGCAAAAGGGGCCTATGGATTGGTAGACTTTGACGGGGTCTCTTTAGGTAAACCCAGAAATGGTCTTTACCTGAAGAGGTATTATGCTTAAGAATGGGTGTGGAGATTTTTAGTTAGGTTAGTTTTCTTTCTAGCTGGTGTGTTTTAGATTAAAAAGTGTGCTTAGCTTAGAGAGTGTTTTTCGTCATTATTCCTGCTTATCTTAGTTTTACTCTTGATATTGCAGATGTCGACACCTCTCTAAACATACATTGGTTTCGCTGATGGTGCTTGTCGTAGTACACAGAATATTTCTTCTGCAACTTGTGTTATTTATTCGCCCTCTGACGAGTTGGTATCTATGCATGGGGTAAGCCTCGGTCAAACAACGAACAACATTGCAGAGTATAATGCAGTGATTGAGTTATTATCTGAATCTATTTCATTTGGGATTCGGAGTTTGATAGTGAGGTTAGATTTTGAACTTGTTGTATTACAGCTTAATAGAGTATATGCCATTAGAAATCCAGTGTTATTGAGATTATTTTTGAGAGTGCGTTTCTTGGAACGTGAATTTAACTATATTGAATATCAACATATTCCAAGTCTTTAAATACATTAGCAGATGCAATTGCTTCTCAGATGTTAAGTAGACATTTGCAATAGTCATACAAGTAAATTTAAAAAAATTCCATAACATGTTTAACAAGATAAACCGGTAATAATGATATAGTATAATATAGGAGTGTGTCAAAATATACATTGTCCTTGATCATAGGTTGAAAAACACCTTATGATCGGAAAAAATGATAAGTAAAAAAAGCAAAAATGTCATATGTGTCTACAATAGGTGATCATCCTATCACTGGTGATGATCTCGATAAGAAACCACTGCACGGGCCACCTTACAAAGGAACCTCCTAAAAGGTCCTGGGACCCCAATCACATAGCGCTGAAGTCGACAAGGAATGTCATCTATGTTGGTCTCCGGAATGTCTCTTGTCAAGCGCTCTAGATGGCTCTCCAATTCGGCCAAGGTCTCTGCTGATTCGCCCTGTGGGGCTGGTGCCACTGCAGTTGGTTGTTTCCTCTCGTAAGGCCGGAGAGCAGCTGGTCGCCGTGGGCCTGCATCTGCATTTGAAACTTTTACTATCAATTTTGGGATGAGATAAAAAAATTTAAATTAGGAAAAATGTTGAAAATGATTTTACCTGAGTCATCCCATTGCTCTCCTGGTGGAAGAGCCATGTCTGGGTCACCGCGAAAATCTACCCCAGCATAAGGAAAGTCTTGAATAGCAAAAACCTGGTTTTCCAACCATTGTAAATACTCAGGTTTGAATCGAACAATCTTTGTCCCCTCATCAGGATGATGGGCCATAACTGCAACCCATCGCATCAGTTTGGGCTCTCGAGGAGGTCCAGCTCCAACAGTGAGGTGCTGTGGGACCAACATTGGGACCCTCTCCAGACGAAAGCTCACAACTAAAGCACCATATCCAAAGGTCTTCAGTTGTCCATTCTTGGCCCTAGTCAGTTGGCCTTTCACATTAGCCAACACATCATCACACTAGTTGAAAATGGTGCCTCGAAAGCAATCAACTGCCATCCGCATCTGGGATCCAGTGGCTACATGTAGTGCTGCGCTCCCGCAGAGTTTGGTAACTGTAAACACAATCACCATGAGTTCAGGATGGGATATGGTTTTGATATTTATCCCTTTGTCTCTAGTCTGGACATTACAGTACTCTAGCTGGATGCTATCGACAGATTGGCCACTTGCCCTAGTCCCGAATAGAGTCAAATGTTCACCTCTCTTAGGCAAACCAGTCAAAAAGTATATGTATGCCGTCTCTATTTCGAGCTGGTGGCCACCAATGAAGAAGCACTGGTCTTGTATGCTCCACCTATCTACCAGCCACTATAGAAAGTCCACTTGGGCCCTCGTGCCAGGTATGGCCCAGAATTTGTACAAGCTGCATGCCTTCAATGCATCAAACGAAGGTTGATGATTTATCGCAGCGAGATCTACATCCTCTGTTGGAAATAATACTGAGAGGGGGGGGGGGGGGGGAATTATCAGATCAGTAAAACTTTTTCATTTTCATACTTAGATTCATATACGCAACTTCAGTTAAGTATATCCGCGTGTATATGCAACTGTGTCTAAAGTAACGAGCGTATATTCAGATAATCCATTACATGTTGATCTTTAGTTAATGCATCAGAACTTCATTGACCATATGAACAGTAAACTGAAGCAGTAAAAATAGAACAGATCATCACACACAAGAAGCACACATGAACACCATGATATAAGGTGGAAACCCAATGTGGGTGAAAACCACCTGCTACAATTTGTTTCTATCTTCCTTTAATAAGAAACTTCTTTTGCAATGTACTGGTGCAGTCCTTTACCAGTACGTAGGCTGCAACCTGCAGAGAGCTACAACCCTCTCTCGTTCTCCAGCTTCTTCTGGAAGGGAGCTACAACGCCCATAGTTCTTGTACTAGGTAAGATACTAGTACGTAGGCACCGACCTACAATCTTCTCTCCTCAAGGTACCACATTTCATAAATTTTCAGACTGGATACACTGAAGCACAACTCTATAATTTGAAGGCCATGTTTCATCCAATTTTCATACTGGACCCATCAATATCATTGAAGCACACAATCAATCAACACTAGCATTATCAATCTCTGAATCACCCAATACTGAATCACTGAACCCTATCAACAAAAAGAAGTCACCAGAACACAGAGCAGAACCCTGAACTCTGCAACACTATTCAGAACCAACTGTATCATCAAAATCATACATTAAAGTGCATACGCTACTTGGACAAACCAAACCCGCGTACATACGCGCTTTTACCAAAGCCAACCCATGTACAGATTTATAAATATTTAATGATGAATTGTATTGATTTCAGACTTAAGATATACCCAGTTCAAAACATTACATGCGTCAGTCTACAGATCTAGAACAAGCATAGAGATAGTTCATTTCAAACCATTTGATCCCGATCTATCCTTAGATCTTGTTCTCCATCATCCGGTGAGATCCCTCCTTAGCTTAGATCAAGCAATGCTTCATAACCCATATCCTGCATACTAGATCTCATACTTTATCAGATATTCAAGTATTTCTCCATATTTTCCTAATGATCTTCTTCTCCTTTTATAGTCTTAGGCCTTGTTCAATACCATGGTCCAAAACCACAATAAACCAATACCATGCACCCAATACTAGGAATCAACACATCTGACGAGGTACCATGGTCCAACACCATAGGCTCAAGTACCAAGGACTAACTACCACGGACCAAAGGTAAGTTATCCAACATATACGTGCTTTTCCTCACATGGATGTGCGTGCATATGCATACGCGACTTGGTAAACTCTAACCCGCTTTTATATGCGGCTCGGTCACAATGAACCTGCGTATATGTATTTTCTCTTCTTCTTATAGTCTGATCATCAATTCCTTGCTGCTGACCTTCTGCACTATGATTTGTCATCTATGTGGTTTGCCATCAAGGAAAACACTTATCTCATAATGCCAACAATCTCCCCCTTTGGACTTGATGGCAAAGCTAACTTGTCACACTTAGAACTATCCCATGCATTCAGTCACATCTGATATCTCTTCTGTATATTCATCTAGTTATATGTAAGTGAGATTATCTTCTATGAGAGGGTTGCCATCAAGTACAACACATGTCTCATAATGCCAACAATCTCCCCCTTTGGACTTGATGGCAACAACACCAAATCACTCTCCCCCTTTGACATCAAGGGCAAAGGGCAGACCAAGATATACTCTTTCCTTGATAAACATTCCGCTGTCCATACTCCCCTTGAGTACCTGCTGAAATTTCTGAATAAGCTCCCCCTTTGTATATGCCAAGGTGTACCAATCTGTCCATGCTCCCCCTTAGTACCTGTTGAGTCTTTGCACTACTGAAGTGTGTTGTTCATGCTCCCCCTGGCTGTAGGCAAGATCTGCACAAAGATGTTCTTCAAGAAGAACATGACTCTATCATAAATGACCTTCCTATCACCAAAAGACTCAATACATACATCTATCACCCAACCAAGTGGGGATCATCCACCCAACCAAGTGTGGATACATCAGAAATTTACATATGACAACCAATTACATTACATCAATCATCCCAGGCAGAGTTGGGAAACCAAAATAGGCCGTTACATGACCTTGACACCATAACAAAGATACCACAAAAGAGATACATGACATAGAGACGAAATATCTAGACCAAGACTTATGAAAGTCACCAACAACTGATAGCAACAGCATCTGTTAATCACCATTCAGATCAACAACCAAGATTTCCTTCTATTCTCCTTCTGTACTTAATCTACCTGAACCTAAACACGGCTTGTGTACACGAACCAGGAGCTTCTAAGGTAATGCCAACAATACATTATTAGCAGTTTATCTGCTCCCCCTGAAGCTGTGCCAGATGGTCTCTGTCAGACTCTTCTCACCCTGAGTCTGGCCCACTGATTTCATTCAAATCAACATATGCGTGACTGTATCCACAGAAACAAGCGTATATACACGGATACTCCTTATTAAACTCACGTACAACTATTTCCAGATCAGCAACCTGCAAATGTCCTGTACCAAGGTATGTTTGCATATAGAAATCATTCACATTATATCATATGTGAAAAACACCATAGTCATCATTATCAAGATCTGCATGACCATCCATGTAACATTACATGGGAATATCCTTCATCTGATAATCATCAATCAACATATGTGAGAATCAACCTATCATCACATCAATATATCTCCAATAACGCAACTCCATGTATCCAGCATTATGTATCTAGAGCACAAGATCTTGTCAAGGCTTCTTTATAACATCAACATCAACTATCCTCATCCACATGAGCACCAAGACCTATAGGAATCCTGCATCATAACTGTATTATATGATCTTCATGCATATGATGACAGCAACATATGAAAGATTAATCATCATGCTTTGTACTTCTCCTTATCCTTATGAAGATCACCATGTAAGCATCATATATGCACCATCAATCCACAAATATGATCTGAACATCAACTATGTAACCCCAAGAATCATATGAGATTTTATCATGGACATCTCCTAACCACATCATAGCAAGATATATCATTTAGCCATATAAGTATCATCATCAAGGACTATTAACCATAATGCCAACAATGCTTTGTTAAAGGCATGTGCTCCCCCTCAACAAGTGCCCTCTGTTTACTGTTAGATCTGATCATGCATATATCAGCAACAAGCATCAAGACATCATCATCATCAAGTTAGGATCAAAGAAACTTCTAATCATCTTACAAGTATCAAGACATTTCCACACATCCTCAGCAGACTGTAACTGATAACCAATAGAGAAAATAATGGACTGAATCATATCACACCCTTTTTCTGAGCTTGTCCCAACTGCTTTTCGACATATACGCGACTTTGCAGTGTATGACTCGCATATATACGCGACTTCCCTTTATGAAACTTGCGTATTAGATTTAGGATACTGAAAATTGACACTTTCAGCTCCCCCTGAATCTGTTATGTCTGTGCTGTGCTGAGTATCCTGTGTTGTGCCACATCTTTCTGACTGAACTTCCTTCTTCTTCCATACCTTCAAGCATGTTGATGATTTCTTCTTATCATGAACTTTGTTCCTGCAATCTTTTGATCTATGTCCAAACTTGTTACATGCATAACATCTTACATGTTTTATATTCCTCCTGTAGCAATCAGCAGCTTTGTGACCATACATATTGCAAGAAAAACAATATCCATTAAAGTACCTTGAATGTGATGATCTTTCTGCATGATGGTCTTGAACCCTTCTTCTTCTGCATCTAGCTACAACATGTCCAAGATTATGACATACATAACATTCAATATTATTCATCTGAGTAAATGGCCGACTATTACTTCCATAGTTAGGAGTAAAAGATTTTCTTTGAAGAATATCTTTTCCTGAATGTTGATGGGTTTGATCTCTCATATCCTTGTTGATCATTTTAGATTTCTCTTTAGAGTTCCTTGCTTCACCTTGTGAACTAGATTCACCTTCAACAGATTCATGAAAACCAAGACCAGTCTTGATAGTAGGAGACATTTGATTAATAAGAATATCATCCAAGACTTTAGTACTATCTTGAAATCGTAATAGTTTATCCTTTTCTTCTAATTTACCTTTCAAGATATTTAACTCAACTTGATGTTGCTTCTTCATGTTTTCTCCAGCATTTCTTTCTTCTTCGAATTGATCTCTCAAATTAAGAATATTTTTTTCTTGTTCTTCATTCACATCCTGCTGCATTTGACGAACTCTGGAGGCACATTCCAGCTGTGCTTTTAAACTGATAACTTCGTTTTCTTGTTTTTCAATAGCTTGGAGAAGATCTTTATTCTGCTTCTTGGCTTCTTCAAGTTCTTCCTTTAGTGAGAGGGTCGTAGCTTCAAGACTTTCATAATCACTGGATCTATCTTTGAGTTTCTTGATTGTTGTGTTCTTTTCATTGACTTCTTTTCTTAGAGATGTTACTTCGTCATGCAACTTTTGATTTTTGTCCTTGTATAACTTCCTTATCTTGTTTTCTTCCTCTTGTTGGTCTTTTAGCAACTTTAGATATTTGACCTTGAATAATTCTAGATTGGCTTTTAGTCTGGTAGCTTCTTCTTTGGAGTCAGATTCCCTTTTGTTCAATAGATCTTGTTGATCTCTAATTTTGTCTGTCAGCCTTTTCAATTCTGCCTCTATTTGATATCTTTCTTGTTCACCCATAAGAGCAAATTCAGTTGTTTCGCTATCAATTTCATCTCTTCCATATGGAAAAATAGCTGGAACATCAGAGGATAGCAAATTCATACATGATAGTTCATCTTCATTCTGAAATGATTCTGAATCTGATTCTGAATCTAAAGAGCTTCTTATACCTAATCCCCAATCGATTCTCCCACTGTCATAGTTCTTTTGAGATGTCTTCTTCTTCTTCGGTGCTTTCTTCTTAACCTTCTTTCCCATCGTTCCACAGATCTCCTTCAAGCGATCAAGCTTCTACCAAAGGACCTGCTCTGGTACAAATTGTTGGAAATAATACTGAGAGGGGGGGGGGGGGGTGAATCAGTATTATCATATCAGTAAAAAATTTTCATTTTCATACTTATATTCATATACACAACTTCAGTTAAGTATATCCGCGTGTATACACAACTGTGTCTAAAGTAACGAGCGTATATTCAGATAATCCATTACATGTTGATCTTTAGTTAATACATCAAAACTTCATTGACCATATGAACAGTAAACTGAAGCAGTAAAAATAGAACAGATCATCACACACAAGAAGCACACATGAACACCATGATATAAGGTGGAAACCCAATGTGGGGGAAAACCACTTGCTGCAATGTGTTTCTATCTTCCTTTAATAAGAAACTTCTTTTACAATGTACTGGTGCAGTCCTTTACCAGTACGCAGGCTGCAACTTGCAAAGAGCTACAACCCTTTCTCGTTCTCCAGCTTCTTCTGGAAGGGAGCTACAACCCCCATAGTTCTTGTACTATCTAAGATACTAGTACGTAGGCGCCGACCTACAATCTTCTCTCCTCTAGGTACCACATTTCATAAATTTTCAGACTGGATACACTGAAGCACAAATCTATAATATGAAGGCCACGTTTCATCCAATTTTCATACTAGACCCATCAATATCATTGAAGCACACAATCAATCAACACTAGCATTATCAATCTCTGAATCACCCAATTAGTTGTCGCTGAGCCCCTATCAACAAAAAGAAGTCACCGAACACAGAGCAGGAACCCTGAACTCTGCAACCACTTTCAGAACCAACTGTATCATAAATTTCCTGCATAAAGTGCATACGCTACTTGGACAAACCAAACCCGCGTACATACGCGCTTTTACCAAAGCCAACCCGCGTACAGATCTATAAATATTTAATCATGACTTGTATTGATTTCAGACTTAAGATATACCCAGTTCAGAACATTACATGCGTCAGTATACAGATCTAGAACAAGCATAGAGATAGTTCATTTCAAACCATTTGATCCCGATCTATCCTTAGATTTTGTTCTCTATCATCCGGTGAGATCCCTCCTTAGCTTAGATCAAGCAATGCTTCATAACCCATATCCTGCATACTAGATCTCATACTTTATCAGATATTCAAGTATTTCTCCATATTCACCTAATGATCTTCTTCTCCTTTTATAGTCTTAGGCCTTGTTCAATACCATGGTCCAAAACCATAATAAACCAATACCATGCACCCAATACTAGGAATCAACACATCTGACGAGGTACCATGGTCCAACACCATAGGCTCAAGTACCAAGGACTAACTGCCACGGACCAAAGGTAAGTTATCCAACATATACCCGCTTTTTCTCACATGGAAGTGCGTGCATATGCATATGCGACTTGGTAAAGTCTAACCCGCGTTTATACGCGGCTCGGTCACAATGAACCTGTGTATATGTATTTTCTCTTCTTCTTATAGTCTGATCATCAATTCCTTGCTGCTGACCTTCTGCACTATGATTTGTCATCTGTGTGGTTTGCCATCAAGGACAACACTTATCTCATAATGCCAACATCCTCATGCTCCCGTTTTCGCCAATCAAGCATGATGTTTAGCCTACATTCAGTAAAAAGGTGAATTAGAATATGTAAAATTGAATTTTTTGGGTGAAATTTGAGTTTGTTAGGGTTTAAAAACCTTTGCGCAGGGTACGCACCCTCTCTGTTAGAGACAATGTGTGGGCCCGCACCTTGCCTTCACGGCAGGTGCGGATCCCTGACTTCTTTCCCATTGCGAAAAAGTCGGGGTATGCAGGTCCCCTGTGTTACACCTGCAGGCCCCTGCGCGCAGGCTTTTTGACCTTAAAACTCCTAAAAAATGAAATGAAACCCTAAAAAACAATTTGAAACGGATGAAATTGAAGAGTAAGATGATGTGGATTACCTGGAGGAGACGGCGCTCGAACCCGACGGATGGATTTTCCGTAATCTTCACGGGAAGTTTCTGACCAAAAGCCCTTTTTTCTCACCCAAATCTCAAACGGTAAAAATGAATTGACAAAAGCCATTTTTATAAGTTTTTTGAATAAATGAATTGTAAGTTTATTTATGTTTCACTTTAGAAAGATAACTTTTGCATCATTTTTATCCATTTTAAACAGGTATGAGTAATGTTTGAGTTTTTGTTTAGGATAACGGATTTTTTAGGCGAAATCAAGTCATTTTCGAAGAAAAAAACATTAGAGTCACCTTTAAGCTCTTTTCTGACTCCTAAAATATGAAAAGGTTGCCGAGTTCTTTTTTTTAAACTCGTTAAAACAAAAATAAAAAGACGGTCCTCTTACAGCCCTTTTCTGACCGTAAAAACATGAAAAGGTTGTCGGATTTTTATTGTTTCAAATTCGATATTGGTCATAAAACGACATGTCATTGATCGCTTTTTTACTTTTTTGGATCAGAGGCACTAATTACGAAAAGTACTCCTTGGTCGTAAAGATCAAGCGGTTCTCTCAAGTATTATTTTATACTTTTTCGGGCTTGGGAGACACAAATTTACGAAAAAGGTCAACCCTAGAGTCTTCTTAAGTTTTTTAGACTCTCTAAAATTGAAAAATGCCGAGTTTCTCCTATACTAGACTCGTTAAAATTTAATAGTAAAGGACATGTTTAATTACAAACAGGAATGGACCACTCCTTCTTACGGTTCGAATTTAAACTAAGTTGGACTCATTCGAAGGATGAGCTTATAATCAAGCAAATGTTATCCTCCTCAAGCTTGTAAAAAAATAAAGAGGTACTTGCCAGAAATGGTGGGGGAAAAAAGAGAAAAATGAGCTTGTTTGTCATACTTTGTAACCACTCTTGAACACGACACTTTTATTCACTTGGGTTGGGAAATCCTTTGCCTAACAGTTGATCAAACCACATTGAAATTCTTCAGCTGGTTTCTGGGTATTAACTTTGGGTCAATTGTCACCAAACCATCTGCTGTTTCGTTATGTGTTCAAGAGGTCAGTGCAAATAAGCCATTCATCTACAAAATATCTGTCATCCATCTTGACCATCCCTGAGTCAGTCCTTACAACTAAATTTCTTCAAACTTGATCTATGATTTCGTGTTATGGGCTTGCCTATGACGGATCGCTTTCTATCGACTTCAGCGCTTTATCTAGAAAGATGATCTAGAAATCGTCAGTACCTTGGGATCTGCATGCCTCAATGGCAGATTTCTCGCCTTCGACGATAGGTTGCATCATTGACCTTCGATCAAAGGATTCCGTGACATGTTCGACATCAAAACATCTATTCATGTCTCATGGATTGTACTGAGTACTTTGAGAGCCATTGACATTATTGGTGGTTTCTCTCACACTTGTTAACAGTTTACATTATTCACTGGTAATCAAGTGGTTTCTACCATGTTCGACTTCGACACATTCATTCGCATGGATAGAATCGTACTATTTCGGGAAGTAGAAATAAAGACCCTGGATCTAGTTTCCACCATCCAGGCTGCGAGGAATTTTGTATTCATTATACTATGGACTATTCATAAACAGATGGTTGTGTCCATACTGTGTCCACATGTGTCTATACTTATGATGTGTTACAAGATCATTCCTATATCAGAGCAGTAGTTAGAGTTTTTAGTCAGTTTTTATCTGAGTATGGGAATGCCTACCTCAGCGATGATATGGTCTCATATATATATTTTGCATTGAATGTTTTTACAGGTTCCAACCGAGCTCTCTGCGAGATGATCCTCGAAATGATAAAGTACTTCACTCTTCCTAAATGATAAATGAAATCCTCATCTACTATAGACTTCGCACTTTAGGGGGCAATATGTTACACAAAAATATCGTCACCATGACTATTTGCAGTCAGTATGGGTCTATCATCACTTATACTATCCTCCTAAGCAAGTCGCAGACCTCAGCTCTTCATGTCAAGCTTTGAAAATGAGGGAAAGACATTAAAAATCAATGAAGCTCTGGTTCCGCACTTTCTCTCACTGTTACCTGTGGTCCCACACCCTTTGTTCATGTTACCTGCGGATCTGCCCACTCTGTCTGTAAAGGGGTGGGTGTGGACCCCTGAGAAAGTAAAAAAGGCGCAAGTTTATTCTAAAAAACTCACTTTGGGTTAATTATAGATGATTCGAGAAGGAATTTTGACGTGGATTGTTCGCTCCAAGGTGGTTCATGCATCCCAAAAGAGAAGGAGCTAATCCCTTGATAGGAGGAGCTATCCCTTTGAAGGAGGGCTTTATCCCTTTGAAGGAGGACCTAGTAACTTCCCTCCATTGCACTATAAATTAAGGCATTGGGCTGGTTGCTAGGGAGGTTAGAAGCTGAACATTTTAAGGGTAAATGCTGGTGTAATTAAGACTTCCTAGTTAAGCTTGAGAGGAGAGATCACATACCTTTTGGCTTCATTGGGAAGTGAGTGAAACTTGTCAAAGTAGAGGAGACTTCTTGCTGGACCCTGAGAGGAGCTTGTACAACATCAAGGCACAGGTTGTAAAGTTCTTCTTTGATTTGAATTAATATAATCAGATTCATTTTTCTCAACAAATTGTCTTATGTGGTTTGTTTCATAAATTCTTTGATCATTATGATGGATATGCTTTATGACATTGGCTTTTTAGGTGCTATTTAATTTGTTTGCTTGTTTGTGTTTGCAGACTTGCTACAAGGGAGCTCATTTGGATCAAAGGAGCGAGGCTTCCACAAACTTGCATTGGACCGAAGGTAGGCCTAAAACATTTGTTTGCCTTTGTTTTTAATTGCATATTTAGAGAAAGATAGTTTTTGATTGGCTTGCTTGTCACTAGATATCTTTAGATACTAGGAAGGTCGAGCTTGTCCACAAAATCGACTCATTCTGTGTGACAAAAGACCTTCTATATGAGGAGTTATAGTCAGTTGAAGTATGCAGACAAAATAACTCATTTTCTTAGTACTTATGCACGTTTGGAACTAAAGTCGGAACTTAGGTGAGTTGGGCCTAGTCAGAAGTCAGGGCATGTAGCATTGTTGGAAAGAGAACAAAGCCCTGACCCTTGACCCTCGACTTGTGTGGGACAAACTCCAAGTCAAGAGATGGTTCTAGTTGGGCTAGTTGGAGGTTGGGAAGTGCATAAAGGTTTAGCAAGAAGAACAAAGTACTGACTCTCAGCCCCTAACCTATATGGGACCTGATATAGCAAAAAAAGCTGAAGAATGTGATTGGGTCACAAAGATGTGTTGGAAACAACGTGGTAGATGATGTCAGCATGATGTGGCAGTATGAAGGAAATGTGGCAGGTAGATTCAATATTTTTGGGTAGCCTGATGGGCCAAATCTAGGTGACACATGTCACAATACAAAAGGTGTCATATGGCCTGAATGATGTCAACATGACACAATCTAATGATGTGGGAGAACCTCGAAGTTTACACCAAGGGGTTGTTTGTGAAGTTTTTCCTATGTATTTGTTTTTTGGCATTGAATGAATATGACAGGTGAAGTCAATGAAAAAGGACCCTTGTTAGGCCTACGAGAAAGTCAAGGGTTGAGGCGAAGATAGGCACATAAGCATGCAGAGTGGGACAACTCATGACCTCCTGAAAAAATTGAAATATGCATCGAGGAGTTAATTTTTTCCCTTTTCTTCAAGGTTAAAGAGTTGTTAGGCCTTTAGGTCTAGTCGTGAAGTCGAGGTCTATTCAAATGTATAATAGGTGAAGCAGGACGACCCATGACCTATATTGGAAGGCACACCCAGATCATGTTTATGTGGTGTTTTTATGTGTTACATGCCCAAGAGACTTTGCACTTGATGCAACATATTTCAAGCTCAATGGACCAAGGCTTGAATAATGTACAAACATACCTAGAGTAAATGGTGTTGACAAAAAAATGGGATACAAGGAAATGAGGACCACGTACAACTTAGAGAACGCTTGATCAAGGAAACAATGACCATGACTTGCAGTATATTAATGAAGGCTAACACAGTCAAACTTGAGTTATCCTCATGTCACAAAGAGATAAAATAGAGAATGAACTTGAGAGTAATGGATATTAGACCAAGCTCAGAAAAGCTATGTTTTTTGTACAAAAAAATTAATGGAGGAAATCCTTGAGTATGTAGATGGACTGAGAATTAATTCTTAGCATGGAAAAATGCTAGAGCCCATTTCCAAATTTAATACAGTTGTTGTGGCTAAGTATTTGGATGTAACAATAGAATGGAGAGCCTTATAGGAGTATGCACTCGAGCCAAAAGTAATCCACCTCTGATCTCCCATGCACACTACAAGGGATTAAATGAAGAATAGAGCCTCAAAACAAAATATTTGATCACACAAAGGAGAGACATGCCTCAGGTACATCTTAGTCTTTGTGAGGCAACTTAGAAGTATGTCTTCAGTGATAAAGAGGCATATTATCACTACAAGCTAAATTTAATGTAAAATCTCCTTGAGTCTACACTGTGACTGAGATTTATTTCTCAGTAGGTTGAAAGACACTCAAGTGGACATTCCTTGCATTAATTGTACTACAACTGTAGTTGGTGGATGAATGAAGCCCATTATTTGATATAATGCTGCATCATTGTTGGCTTGTTGGGGCCTGACTTAGGTTCGGAGTTAATTAGCCAAACAAATCCCTGTACTACTAACTCTTTCGGAAACAATCCACGAAGCGCAGACTGAGGTCTCACCCAAAGTAGAATGGGGGGGTGTTAGAACAAGGTTTCCACACCCTTGAGATGTCTGAGGGTTTTATTTGGTTCAACTACTCATCCCTGTGTGCAGGTTGTTTCGCGTACTTCCCTGGCCTTCGCACCTTGATATACTTGCCTTCGCGCAGCCCTAGGGGCTGTGGGGCTTCTGCGCTGCTAGAGTAGCGCTCTACACTATTTCCTTAAGTCACACCTGAGATCTTTCCTATCTTCCTACACTAGTTAGTTATCTTCATGTAAATAGAAGCCTTGTGCTATATTTATTTATACAGCACACACATATAAGTTTGTGCAGCAAATAAATAGAACACTTGCAATTTATACCCAATAATACATTAAACAGGAACAAATACACAGAAATATGGTAAACTTCTCTTTATTGATTCTTCCAACAGTTATAGACTCATTCTGCCCTGCGCACTTAGCTGCAGGTGTTCGCGCACTTAGGTGCGAACTACTAGGCCTCTGCGCACTCAGCTGCAGAGCCTTCTCCTACTCTACGACCTAAAGACACACTTTACACTTGGACTCAATCTCTTAAACTCATCATGCTTCTATTATTTTTTCCTTCTTTTTCTTTCCCTTCTACACTTAGAGCCTCTCTCTATTTATATAATCCCATGGTCCACGGACCATGGGTGGATCTTTCAAGCCGACATTACATTACAAAACCAAGGGCGGACAACCCTATGACTCTATTATGACTTTCCGCTCCATGCCCACAAATCACGGAGTCTTTACAGTGGACTTGGTCAAAACTTGGGCTTTAAGCCCCAAAACATGCCTTGGGGGATTTCAATGCCCAATAGGCCCCCAACACAAACATCGTGATTTGCCCTTGAGTCACTCTGTCGGTGTGGAGATCTTCGCGTGGAGTCCCTCCAACTCTATTCTAACCATTGCAAGATCAGCAACGGACTTAGCGACTACGTGCTGGATCTCTTGTACATGTTGTTCTGAGACTGCGGTGTGAGAACTACTGTCATGCGGAATGAGTCGATCTTGCGGACAAGATAGACCTTCCTAGAATCTAATGAAGACCTAATGACAAACAAAACAACCAGACACTATCTTTCTCTAAATGCGCTTTATAAATAATGGCAAACAAATGTGTTTAAGGCCTACCTGATGTCCAACACAAGTTTGGGGATGCCTTTGCTCCTTTGATCCAAGTAAGTTCCTTTGTTGCAAACCTGCAAACACAAACAAGGCAAACGATTAAATAGCACTTGAATAACCAGTATTATAAAACATATTTAACATGAAAGTCAAGGAGTCCATGAAACAAATAACATGAGATACTTGTTGAGAAAAATGAGCTTGATTGTATTAATTCAAAAGGAGAAGAACCTTACAACCTTTGCCTTGACGCTGTAAAAGCTCCTCCCAGGGTCCAACAAGAAGTCTCCTCTACTTTGAAAAGCTTCACTCACTCCCCAATGAAGCCAAAAAGGTATGTGATCTCTCCTCTTAAGCTAAAATAGGAAGTCTTGATTTCACCAGCATTTACCCTAAAAAATGTTCATCTTCTAACCTCCCTAGCCACTAACCCAATGCCTCAATTTATAGTGCAATGGAGGGTAGTTACTAGGTCCTCCTTCAAAGGGATAGAATCGTCCTTCAAACGGATAGCTCCTCCTAAGGAGGGATTAGCTCCTTCTCTTTTGGGATGCATGAACCACTTTGGAGCGAACAATCCACGTCAAAATTCCTTCTAGAAAAATCTAGAATTAACCCAAAGTGAGTTTTTTAAGATAAAAAGTGTGCCTTTTGACTTTCACAGGGGTACGCACCCTCCCCTTTACATATAGAGCATATAAGTACGCAGATATCCTGAACAAAAGGTGTGGGCCCATAGGCAAAAGTGAGAGAAAGTGCGGAACCAGAGTTACATTGCTTTTTTGATGTCTTTCTCTCATTTCCAAAGCTTGTTTTGAAGAGCTGAGGTCTGAGACTTGCTTAGGAAGCTGGCATAGGTGGTGAGAGACCCATACCGACTGCAAATAATCAAGGTGATGATATTTTTGTGTAACACTTGCTTACAAAAATTAGATTTTTGGCGAATGTAGGAATATGTAGAACACCTGGATGTGTGATAACCCTTCCACCTTGCAACTTCAACTTTACCTTTCCTGACCAATGATTCTAGCCTTCCTATCATCCTCTAAGAAGACATCACCACCATCATATTTCTCATACTCGCAAAACCACTCTCTATGGAGAGTGAAGTGAAAGGATGCACCTGAGTCAATCAACCATATCTCATAATCTGCATGTGTACTTGAAGAAGCCAAGTACACATCCCCACCTTCATCTGAGGTGGTTTTCACCTCTGCATAAGGAGCATCATCAGATCCCTTTCCTTTATCATGAGCTTTAGATTTACAGTCCCTTCTGTGGTGCCCTTCCTCTCCGCATTTCTAGCACACCACCTTTATAGGTTTTCCTGGAGATTTAGATCTCCCTCTAGATTTAGATCTCCCACTCGATGACTTATTTTTGTTTCTGTTCTGGGATCGTCCTTGTACAAACAAGGCATCACCATTTTGGTTCTCCATATTTTTCCATATCATCTCCTCTGTCAGCAAGGATGAGACTATTTCATCAAAATGCAAGGCAGTTGCATTGCCACCTATTGCAATAACCAGATTATCCCACGAATCAGGTAGAGAACACAACAAACTTATGCACATATCTTCATCTAAAATTTTAATATCAAAAGATTCTAACTGACTTACCACAATATTAAATGTGTTCAGATGCTCTATCATTGAGTCTCCATCTTTCATCCTCAGGTTATATAACTTTTTCTGCAGGAACAATTTATTCACCAGAGACTTAGATTGGTACAAAGTCCCTAACTTGTCCCAAAAAGCCTTCTCTGTAGCTTCCCCTGCTACATTCAGCAATACTGACTCTGAGACACACAGTCGTATTGTTCTCTTTTCCTTTTGATCAAATTTCTTCCATCCTTCATTGGACACTCCCCTTGGTTTAGTACCTGGATCTACCGCGATCCATTGATCTTTATCCACCAACAGATCCTCCATCTTGAGTTTCCACAACTCAAAACTCTGACCATTAGATTTCTCGATCTTTATCTTTCCACTACTTGCCATCTTCTTTCACCACTAGAATCGATCTCGTAGATCTCCCTCTGAACAAGGTCTACCATAGGCCCGAGCGAAACCCCTCAGCAACAAAGGCATCCCCTTGAAGGCAAAATAGGTCTGATATCAGATGTAGGTTTTAACCCCGTACAGAAACTACCTGCATATGAATTCTAAAACATAGAAAATAATCAATGCGAGAGCATAACACATAAATCACATATACACAAAGATTTTCCCCTGGATCACAAAACTGGGACTACTAGCTTGATTTTTCATTATGTTCCTTTCAATATTACAATACATATTTATGCATGCCAAAGCATCCAATACCATGGACCGAAAACCATCACGTCCAAAAAACATGTGCGAAGATCATGCACACAACCATAGCTAGGTCCGCCCAACCTAACATAGTGTCCAAAACCAAAAATTTTCGGGGCGCTGCCCTGGACCCCATAAAGTGGGGTTACAGGTATTCCTCAAACCCTCTATGACCCTGCCCCGCTACATAATCGACGTAACGAAGGGGGGCTATGCCCCCCCTCTAACCCCCCAGTTAACTACATGGGCTAGTCATGGAAAGAATATAACATAACCCAACATTCACTCCATTCCAACTTATGTATGGCTCAGAGGAAACTCTTCCAATCGAATGTGAAATCCCTTCACTCAAATTAGCTATAGAACTTGTTCTGAATACCTCACCTGAAGAGGAATGACTACTGTGCCTTGAGAGGTTTGACGAGACTCGTTGCATTGTTGTAGTGGTCATCGAAACTCAAAGGAAACGTGTGAAAGCTCATTTTGACCAAATGGTTTCTCCACACACTTTTGGTGAAGGTAACCTAGTCCTTCTTTATGACCAATCCAACGATAAATTGGGAGTAGGAAAGTTCAAATCCATGTGGCATGGACCCTACATTGTTAAGAATGTCTTACAAAAAGATGCCTTCGAGCTATGTGATTGCAAGGGAAATGCATTGTCAGAGCCCCACAATGGGTTGTATCTGAAGAAGTATTATGCCTAAAATTCTTGTAATTAATTTTGTACATTAGTGTGGCTATTCATTAGTGTGCGTTTTGAGTTTTGGTGTGTTTGTTTGCTTTGCAAACATGTGTTTTTGTGCTTACCCTGTGTTCCACCTAGTTTATTGATGCAATCAAGCCATTACGTTGGCTTTGGTGATGGTGCTTGTCATAGAACACGAAACCTATCTTCAGCAACATGGGTACTCTATGCCCTTAATGGCGAGCTGATAAACTTACAAGGTATATTCCTTGGTTGAAAAACTAACAATATTGTTGACTACAATGCAGTCACTGAACTATCATCAGAAGAAGTTTCTCTTGGCATTAAGAATTAGCCATCAAGTTAGATTCATAACTCGTTATGTTACAGTTAAACAATCATTACTTAGTGAGAAATCCAAAAATATTGCATATGTATCTACGTGTTAGATTAATGGAAATAAATTTTAATTTCATCACATATCAACATATTCCATGTAATTTAAATACATTAAGAGATGCATTAGCAATTTTTTTTCTTGATAGGCATTTGCATCACTTATAAAATTGATCATATTATGGAAACGTAAGTAGAAAATAAAACATGCACACACACACAGATATATATATTATATATATATATATATATATATATATATATATTTTTATATAATTAATATATATATATATTATTATATTATATATATATATTGGTGTTTTAGAGGTTTAATGAGATGACCAAAATTTGAGTGTTTTGGACACTGGCTTTAAGTCTACCAAATGTGTAAATAGCTAGAAGGCCATCAGCCTACACAGTGCTCATGATAGCATGGGACTACTTTGATCACTCAGCCTAACAATCGATGTAGTCTCACCTATACTCACACTATGTGTCTCTGCCAACACAGTGGAACCTCATCAATAGTGGCATACGCTGGGACTCCTCTAGTAATCGCCTCCAGGTTGCACTCCATCTCAGCTAAGGGGTCTACCCCTTCTTCATATTTTGCGTGCACTATCTGATGAGCAACTCACAATTCTATTAGTGACATGCCAAGTGGTATCTCTGGTCTGACATCCGCACATTTATCACAGGTTGAGTTTGAGTTTACACTTTTACCAAAAATCATAAAACATGAAAATATGCAAAAAAGAAGTTTTTACTTGCATCGCTAGACTATTATACTAGTGATAGAGGTAGATCTGGATCCCACTTGAAATCCATGCCAACATAAGCATAGTCATCTACCATGAGTAGTTGGCATTCTAGCCAAGTGAAAAGTGCTCACCTGTTCCTCCTCGAGGAATGAGTTGACTCCATCTCACTAGTCTCGGATCTCAAGGGGCAGGACTTGGTATATTTTCCCACTGATACTAGAATAAGGGCACTTGATCTAAAAGGAAGGTCACCAGTATCGAACCGAACTTGAACTTCTTTAGGTGTCCATGCTTCCCCTTTGTCAGTCATCTTTTCATATTTGCCAGAATTCCTCCACACTAGTTAAATATGCTAGGGGTCAAATACTTAATAGCATTATGGAACTGGGATTTCGAAGCCTCATGCAAGGCTTGTGTGCCAGATAGACATGCCATAATGAACAAGATTGTTCTTAAGGGAAGGTTGTTAGTGATTTTTGTTGTCTTCACCTTCCCTTTATGGGTCATTTCAACACCTGGACAATGCCTCTAGACTATATTTCTCGTACTTTGACCTCTTGAGTGAGATCTAAAGAGTTGGATCACTTCTCCTCTTCAGGACAATCACATGATGAAGTAGATATCCACCTCCTCAATTTCTAGTTCCTATCCTTTTATGATGAAGATCTCTCAATCTACATCCCAAAGACTGATCAAATAGGCCAACAATTCCATTTGGGCCCTTAACCCTCTGGTCCTCAAGAACTTTAGCAACCCACAGTTTCTTAGAGCATTGATGCATTTATGATCCTGAGTTGCTTGGTTGTCTTTAGCTTTAGGCCTCTTTCTTTCCATTCCAAAACCATGATCTCCTGCAAAACATCATTTAACACCAATTAATGTTTTTTTCATGGATTAAAATCAAAGATGTTTTTCTTGAAAATAACATTTTTGTTCCAAAAATTCCACCTTAGCGTCATCATGTCTGCTTTTATAAACATATCGACATCATCATGTGGGCCTTTTGACTTGAGTTCGATCAACATGGGTCTAATCACCATACCAGTGATGATCTCCGATGGCCAAAAAATTTAAAATCCTCCCTTATAGAATATAAATTACCATTAAAACCACATAAAAAGGTGATAAAATGCAAGAGAAAGGATGTGCCTCTTACGTATTGCAGATGGTTGGTGAAATGGCACTCTAGATCTCCCATAGCAGCCACTTAAAAATCGAGAATATTAGGGTACAAATGTACTTTCAAAGCTTACTTTGGTAAAATGGTAAAAAATAAAATAACTTTTTGTTATTTATAAGTTTTGCAAGTCATTTTTCTCAATATTTTAATAATATTTTGTTATTATTTCTTGATATCAATGATGGGTACATTTCTTTGTGTAGTTACAGGTACCTTCAGGTGAACAATGATCATTATTGACTAATTCTTGTGAGTTTTATTTTATCTCTTTTTCAAACTCATTAAATAAACGAAAAAGGAATCCCCTTTAGAGTCATATTTGAGCTCCTTTCTAACTCTCAAAAACTGAAAATATTGCCAAGTACTTGTCTTTTTGAACTCGTTAAAGTAAATGAATTGGCATCACATCAGTATATGTTTACCCCTTTCTCAAGCCAAGATTGACTAGTTACGAAAAAGGTACACCTTGATCGACATGATCAAGTCGTTCTCTTGAATATTGTTTTCTACCTTTTTGGATTCGAGAGACAAATTTACGAAAAGGGACATGATGGTGTTTTATTTTCTTTTTGTTTTTCAAACTTTCTAAACATGAAAAGGATGCCAATTTGGTCTTACGTCGAACCTGTTAAAATTTTATGATGAAAGTTTCATCACCATGATGAGAGTGAGCTTCTCCTTCCTAGGGCTCACAAAAATTACTAGGATGGATTCATTCGAGGAATGAAATTACATGAAAAGAATATGCTATCTCCTTCAAGTTTGTGATAAAAACAATTGGGGTACTCACTAGAAATAGCAGGGAAAATGAAGAGGAAACATCCTTTGTATAGGTAGCATGTCGCTCTTTAACATGATACCCTTTTGCTCTCATGGAGGGTTTGGAATATTCTCACTTAGTCATTTGTCCTCCTAGGTTTGGGTGATCCATTTTTCCTCTCATTTGACTATTCTATTTTTTCATCATGACCTTCAGTCATATGTTGAGTCAAATGTTGCCACACTCTGGAGTTGTGTCACTAGTTTTCAAGAGAAGTCCAATCTGAAGTTATTTACCTATACACCGTTTGAGTCATTGTTACAGTCTTGAAAATTATTCCACTTTATTCCTTGTTTCATGTCAATGATGGGGGATTTATCACTTCCTTCCTTCCATGGATCACTTCTCATCAAATTCAGCTCATTATCAAGGAAGATGACTTAGAAACTCACTTTCAGTCACTTAGAGCATGCATGCCTTAATGCAAAGTTCTTCACATCCAATGATAGGTCTTCATCATTGGGTTTCAATCGAGTGATTCCATGAGTGTTCGACTTCAACTTCATTATCACATTCATGGATTGTACTATTGTACCTTGAGAGCCATTGTAATTATTGGTGGTTTCTTTCATACTTGTTAACGGTCCACATCATTCGTCGATAATCAGGCTGTTTTCTAGCATGTTCGACTTCAACACATTCATTCACATGTTAGAATTCATACTTTGATTGCGTCGATATGGAGCGCAAGACCCTAAGTATTTTCTAATATGACTCAAGTTATTTGGAGTTATATGTTGTTCGTGATTGTACACATGTTTCTACTATACGGATGGTTGTGACCATACCATGGGACTTTATATTTATGATGATCCTCGTTACTTAGATGGTTGCACCCATACCATTAATCTTTCATATAGTCTTCATCATCTATATGGTTGCACCCATGTCGAAGATTCATGTCTTGATATTAGATATGTATATGTATAGGCGTCCTTGATTTGCAGGTCTCCTGACATTGTGTGTCCTTGTCCTTGCAAAAATGCATATTTCATCTCAGCCATCACTCCTCATTCTGCCTTCATGCTTTAGGGGGCATTTGTTACATAGTATTTTGTCACACGTCCTGCACTTCCCTGTGACATACCACGAAGCACCAAAAACATGACCATTAGGTAGTGCACACATTCATGTATACAACTTATATCCCTCCTCAGACATTGATTGGAAAATGCCTTGAGCCTTCCCTGAAGAAACAGATCTAAAACCCTAAATTGAGAATCATCTCTCTTACAAGGCTTAAAAAAGTGATGGTCGTGTGTTTCACTACACTTGACCATTGATTACATCGCTCTGTTCCTTTGCATACCCATGATGAGCCCAAAGAAGTAATTTTCCCAAAGAGGATGAGAAGCTTCGTGATCTAGAAGCTTCCAGAGCGATGAGATGGAGGTTATTTGGCATAGATGAGGTAAAATCCTCCCAAATTGGCCTCTTGATCTTATCCCAATGAGCTACCTCCTTGATATGAGGGCCTATTCCTATAATTGGAGAGGTCATAACACCCTTTCTTAGCCTATAAACTCATCGTCTCCCTTTCCCAAATGTTTGGTCTATGTCTATTTGCACCCTTATGCTGAGATTATGCCTAGAGGCTATTGATTTGTCTTGGAGAAGGAGTGTTTGAAGAGTTCTTGGCTTGGACTTGGCTTACCACTCAATGGGAACCTATAAATATCATAGCTTTCATTGTAAGCTTCCCTTTATTTTCTAATAATACACAATTGTTGGTTTATCTTCCAAAATTTTATATGTTCATGTATCATTTAGCTTGACATTCCTTGAACAATTAAGTAGGTTGCTATTGGATTTTCTACTTGTTTTGGCATGCCTTGTTGTGCCTTTACCACTCGTGCAGGTGCATAAAAGCTAAGAGAAGTAGGAAAAAGGCCATGATAGAAACAAAGGAGATCAAAATAGAATCAGAACGAGGTAGGCCATTTCCTTCATTCTTATTTCCAATTTTAACCTAGGAAGATGTCTAATCGATTATCACTTTAGTTGATAGACCCACTCATTGGGCTAGAGGTATCATCTATGTTCGTAGAGAGGATTTACCTTAACATCAGAAGTGCACGTGGAAAACTCAGAAATGATTTCCTACAAGGAACTCAAGGATGATGACAGGTAAGGGATATGGACCGTGGAGTTCGTCATATCAACACCAGGAGGAGGGATCACACTGGTGGGACTAGATTTCCCCTATTCTAGTGTACTAATGGTACTAGAATCCACAGGTAGAGGAGTAGATGATCCACTACGAGTGGGCTTGAATTTTTGAAGCACTTGGACACAATCATGAAATTCGTCGAGACTAGGGAAATAATGGGAATAATTACCATAATGATAGCACAAGGCACAAGGGTGATTTTTGTGCAACATTTTAAGTCTTTTGGCTGAATATCGTAAGGAAAATTGGACCTTGGGGATATTATACTGATGAAACGTTTCATGAACCAAAGGTTTGAGACAAGGAATTTCAGTACAGTTATTGGTGGTATGCCCAACGATCTCACACAAAGTGCATAGAGGTGTTAGATTTGGAGCTTTGGGGGTCAGAGGAGCTTGGGGAGCCTTGTCCTTAGTTGTTTCCTCTTGGCTTTGCCCCCCTATTTAGATTTTTTCGCAACAGGAGTGGGTTCCTTTTAAGGTTGCGGTGGAACTAGAGTAGTCATAGGAATCATAGCGACCATTTGAACTGGGGTCAAAGCATGATATGGTTTGATTTGAATAGGCGGAGTGTTAAATGGGGGATAAATGTACTAGAATGGGATTCCCAAAGTCATTTTAGGGAGATTTAATGAAGCCATGACATGGACAAAAAATATTCCAAGAGGAGTAAACAAAAAGGGTATCTGTCCTACAGGGTAATGTCCTAACAGAACAACTCTTGGATCATTAAGACCTGGAGGAATAGTTCTTGGTGGGAACAAAGGGGAGGCACCCACAAACAAACGAGGTCCTTGGTAGGTGGATCTCGATTGCTCGAATTAGATGGTAAAGGTATGGTGCTAAGGACCTGGTTGTTGAGAAGAGTTAATGGACTACTTTTGAGCAACCCGTGATGCTTGTAACATACAAATACTCAAAGAGCTAGTCTCAGAGATGGTAGGGAGAGGACCAGGGAAAGAACCCAACAAGGCATAATCTTTGTAGACTCCTAGTGAAACACCAGAGAGAGAGGTGGCATATTGTTTGTTGAACATCGATGATATAATGGACTTAGGTTAGGTTAAAGATGATGACTCATAATATTCCAACTGATCAATAGTGATGATCCTCTATTCATGGGGAAAGAACATCTTGCGGAAAACCATAGATGCGATGTTTGACATGGCATAAATGTAATTGCGACCCATGAGAATATTGTAATATAGAGGGGCATCAATAACCTCTATGTCTACATGAACTATCTTCCCCACAAGAGTCATTGGGCAATTGTGGTACATTCTGAGAGGGAGGGAGGAGTGACCCTCCCACGCATGCAACGTGATGGTGGATGGGTACAGTTCATGTGAATTGAGTTGCTTCAAAACCACAGTGGACATCAAGTAGGTGGATGGACCTTCATCAATATTGCATTCGGAGATGATGGCATTACAAACTATGACTAGCATCTAGAAAGCAACGGATGGACGTAGTGGAGGATGTTTTGACATATCAATAGGAAAGATAATCATATGATCATTTGAAGGATCTATTGCACCCAAAGAAGTTAGTAGACATTTATTTTAGGATGGGCACGAATATAAGACTTCCAACAACGACATGGTAGTAGGGGATTGTGCCAAGTCATCTACTATACCATATGGATGGGAAGCTCGATTAGAAGCTACATTGGGGCATAATGGTCCCTTGGGGATCTTAGGAATTGACTCAAATTTAGGTTGAGGGATCTGTAACAAACCATTTAGTGTAGTAAGAGGCTCAGTAGATGCTTTGGTTTTGGAATTAGTGGCAGACGAAGTCGATGGCTTATCATATTGACGTGACCAAGTTTGCATGTTGATATCAAAGGTATTGACCTCATCAAAATTCATAATGAGGATTTGGTAGTCACTAGGACCAGAAGATTAGGGAGGGTGGGCTGCTTGACCTTACTGAGGTTGAGAAACAACAAATCTTTTCTGAGGGAAAGGATTTGAGCATAATCGGTTGATATGGTGCAAGATTTTGAGGTGGTTACTACATGGGCAGTTGACCTCAAGAAGATGCTTGGGTTTCCCACATTTGGTGCATCTAGGGCAAGAGGGGACACACATGAGTATATTGGCCATGTACACCATAGCATGCACAAGGCTTGCTCATATGAATAGCCTTATTTTGCTTCGGTTGGTCAGCCTGTTGCTGGTTGTTGCTATTAGGTTGGTTCCCCTTGGGTTTATTAGGTTGGTTACCTTGGTTACCCTTGTTATCTCTCCCCTTATTTTTTTTCTTCAAATTTTGGGGATTGGTTGCACTTTGTTGTGCAAATACTTGATCGTGAGGGGGTAGTGGCTACTCGGGCTAACGAGTTGGAGTGCTCAGCGATGCATAGATATAAGATGGTGAAGGGGCAACAATTTGGTAGACACGTTGAGCACTAGATGGCCCTGACATCTGCCGATGTGGTTGGGCGAATGCATATGATGTGCTTTCTCCTAAATACACATTGCTAGTAGGAAGGGCATAAGTGTTGGAGGAATTGGTCCCCCCACCTGCAGATAGCCATAACTGTATTGAGTATATGGTGAAGGATATGAAAAAGCTCCAATGATACCGTCCATGGCATGAGATGCCGCTGGTGCATTGGCACCACTAGGAAGGGGGAGGTTTGCTATAATGCTATAGATATAACGAGTGGAGCATAAATCAAGTCATATCTCAGATTAGTGATAGCCTCTTCCTCTGTTAGAGGAAAGTGAGATGTGACATCTTCCGCAATAGACACTAGAAGAGTCTTATGAAACCAATCGAGGTAGACACTGTCTTCGAAGGGTCGAGCATGAAACATGCTCCTCCTTCTACGTCGTTCTTGAACATGATCAGAAAGATGCGTGGTTGTATACTAATGGAATGTGGTCAAGTGCTTTGTACTAGTGTCGAATCAGAGAGGTAACTGAAAATATGAAAGGAACACTTTTGCAAGCATTGCGAAAGTGGAATGAGAGGCGAAGGACTGGTCGACATACCACTTCGCAACATCTCCAGTGAGCGTGCGTTAGAACAAGCGAAGATGAATGGAATCATCGGTGATGGAATTGGATTAACACCACATATGGAAAGAGAGGACATGATTTGTGGGGTCCTCTCTAGAATTACCCTCAAACTTGGGAATATCGGAGGGGAGCTTAGTCAACATATCTGGCCAACCAGCATCAAGGTGTATAGGGTCATTAATCAACCATCTAAAATTTGGGAGGCTTAACCCAACCATGAAAGGTAGCATTGGAGTTACTGCAACGGTTCCTGTAATGGTTCCAGTAGATGTGATTATCGAGGTAGGACAGAGCCAACACCAAGTTGGTTTCTTGCACCTGCAGTAGGTCATAACATGATGATGGTATGCAGTTGAAGGAGGCTCAGAATTAGATGAGGAATTAGACGAACTAGAAGAAGAGACAGTATGGGGACTCGGGGGACAATTAACTGGAAGCCTACGGGGAGGAGTAATACATCCAAGTGGAAAGTGGGGATGAGGGTCTAGGAGCCTCCTTGACAAACACATTGGTGGTGCAATGGTTGTTAGACACAAGTGACACAAAAATGGTGAAGGGAAATAAACAAGATGTTTTTCTCTCTGTGTGGGGAGATAAATAAATTAAGTTAAGTCCTGGCTCGGTGATGTAAACCAAGCGCCATTCGCTTAAGGTGTGCTTGTGTGTGCAAATGTGTTTCTTTATTAATCCCATATCGTGTTTGAAAAAGTAAGAGATTGATGAAATAAACTGAAATTAAAAATAGAAAATAAACAACAAATCAACTCTCTAAAATTGACCCAAACTAGGTTTGCAAAAAATATGTTGGTTGGTGGCGAAATCAAATGAAAACACATGAAAAATTCCAAGAGATCTAAGAGTCAATGTGACTGGGATCAAATGAAAATACACTAATGGAAAGTGGTGTAACATAGGGAGATGGGTGTGAAACCTAGGGCAAATAGTGGCACCGTAAGTAAAATGACCAAACAAGGTTTAATGGGGAAATTTGGATAGAGACAACCTATCTTTGAAGATATGAAATAGGAAGATATAGATCTAGAAAATATGGTTGAAAGCTCTACAAAATCCTCAAACTTCTTACTCAGCTAAACTCCTCCTAAAAAGGTGGAAGTGTAATAGAAGCCCCAAGGGGCTTAATTCCACTTCAACGAATGAAACATAGTAGATCAAGGCCTAAGCGGGCTAATACAATGGTCAACCAATCCAACAGGCAATTCTTGACAAAACCCAGAAACAGATGAAAAAAACCCATAAACCCTAAGTTTGCAATTACTCACCTATTTAAGGGGATTTCACACCTTTTGGGCCATAAAGTGCACTCTAGACCTCCAGATCATACATTTGGGGAAGAAAAGTGTGATTTCTTCTCCTCAATTATTGAGTGCCAAGTCTTGGAAAAATTTATCATCTCTGTCATGGCTGGTTCCTGTGACCTGCGGAATTAACCAGAAAACTTGCAGAAGTTAGAAATTTGACTAATCTAGGGTTAGAATGCTAGTAGACAACATTAAGGGACTAAAAAATAAAAACCCTTAGCTAAAAACTAAAGGTCACCCAAGTTTCTGAATCAGAATTAAAACAGAGTGGAGTCGCCAACTTGTTAATAAATATTCTTCTCGAAGGTGTATGAAAAGAAATTACTTTAGGCTGTTGATGACAAACAATCCAAACAATAAAAATGGTTGTTAAATAGTGTACATCTATAGAAAATGATAGAATCAAAACCTATCATAGCCCTGATCTATGCCACATACATAGTTAAACAACAAAATGGAATAGTAAAATAAGTGCAAATAACCCCAATAATCCAATGGAATCCAGATATATAAAGAATACATTTTATTAAACAACACCTGTGAGGGGAAAAAATAATGTTACTAGTCACCCTCTATGGGATGGCTTCTTGGCTATCCTGAATGCTTTCATCTTTTTGTAGAGTCTCTCTCCTCTATAATGTGTAAAACCCAGCAAACAAAATGTTCGAGCTCAATGACAACTCAAATGAAAAAGAAGATTGTTAGCGACAATGATAATAATTAGAGATGCAACCATAAATGCAACAATCAAAATAATTGAAAGTGAAGAATGAATGGGATACCCTTCTATTTATAACAAAATATTAGGTTATCATCGAATAATGAGAAATGATAAAATATTATTAACCCCATTCTAGAACTAACCATTTGGAATACTTTATTATATTGGGTTTGGAGGGAAAAAGATATTTAAACTTTTATTTAGAAATAATAAATAAATAAATGGTTTATTTAATTATTCCTAAGGGATTTGGTCAAACTTGATAAGGAATAATAACTAATTAGTGATTAATTAATTATTCCTAGAGAAAAATAAGATAATTAATGATCTATCTATTTATTCCTCCTAATTGGGTAAAATGTGACAAGGAATGTTAATTAAACAATGGATTAATTAATTATTCCTTGAAGATAATTGAATAAATAGTGATTTACTTAATTATTCTTCATGTGTTTAATTATAAGTGACTTAAAAAATCTGGTTTATTAAGTAATTTCTCACAGTGAAAGAAATTTTAATATGGTAAAATTAGGCCTACATGGTGTACTTTGACCTATCTAGTAAATTGTGGCTAGCTGATCATTTTTTTGTGATAACAATAAAACTTAGATGTTCCTCCTCGTCATAGACCACACTATTCATATTCTCTCAATAATGAGTCACCCTTGAGCTAGGGATTCAATTTCGTAGGGAAATATTTTACCAAATATCATAGGTCCAAGGAATTAAACGCTATCAGCCTCCAATCAACAGGCACATATCCCCCATCGTTCCAACACCTAACTTGTTCACTAGGTTTCTCTAGACTCATAATTCTTGGATTGTGCCCGTAGCTCAATATGTATAACTCAACCAACCAAGGATGTCATATATCCCTATAGCTCCCAAGAGTTCTGACTACCTTCAAGGGTCTCCAAGTACACTTCAGGCCCTCACACTAGGGAATAAATCTAGATTTTTCCATGACCATTCCCTATTTTCCATCAAGAGTTCTAGTCTCTTTCCCTAGTTAGATCTTATAGAATGTGTGTTCCAGAACCCTATCCTCATGAGTTGTATGTGCATGTATTTCCTTTGACACATAACACCCCCTAACATCACTTAATGCACTTATGTTGATATCATGTCTTATTTTTAATATTTATAGGCCATACAAAGCCCCCTCTTTGACACTCATGAAGTCTTAGAATCCCATACTCTTTTTTGTCCGACTTGGTCTCCATTCGTAATGTATGTTATTATTGTGCATGAAATTTCATATTTAGAAAGCCAGACCCTTTGGCCCCAAAAAATAGTAAAATATATGCACATATGCACATTGCACCCAAAATCATATAAACACATATGCATATGAGCACACTAGCCCTAAAGGGAGTCCTTATATCGCCAACATATTTAATAAGTATTTACTCACTAGCCTATGTTCGATATGTACATATATATTTAGAATTTCAGGTTTACATTAGGGTTCTACAAATTGTCATGGGAATGATAAACATTATCCAAAATTATGAAGGGAATGAAATGAAATACAAATTCATAATAAACACTAGAGATATTGTGAAGTTTTAGAAACTCTTAAAATGCAAAATGAAACAAACTCACTTGAATGGTGGTAGATTATCTTTGAGAAGAGATGTCATGGTTATACGTATTCCATAGATGCATTAAAATGATGCCAAAAGGTCATTTTTAACATAAAGTGATAGTGAGGAAACCTTACACAACCAAAAACCCAACTCTAGGAGATTAAATGTCAAAGGGCCTATGGGCCTTAATGGGGTTAATTGGTATGTCAACCTCCTTGTGTCATAAATTTTGTGTATCATGTTTGATAGATGTAATTGGTAGCTCAATGGAAAGGATTAGATGAGTAATACACATTTCGATTGGGCCTAGGCCAAAGCCTATTATATCGCTTAGGATTTACCACATTAAAAAAATGTCATTTAGGGCCTTAAAATGGCCCTAGAAGTTCATAACCTAGAAAAATGTACAAAAAGTTCCTAACATAAAGACTTTTACTTGAAGTTAGTGGAATAGGTGGGTGGCCACCGATATCCATCTTGACCAAACATGGTCCACATAGGAAATGTCTATAGGGGTACGATGATGACTATTGGATGAATGCTTCACTAATGCTGAGACTAAAGCAACATGGGATATAGAAGGTATGTGTTTATCTTGAAATTTAGATATAAAAGTTGGGTACAAATATTATTATCTTATATACAACAAAACGTAGAGGATGTGTATAATATTCTCGACAATATATAAATCAAGGGAATCACTTGTAACGATTAATTTCTTGGCTCGCTACTCTAGTGTAATGGTGGCACGATGGGTTGCAATTAGAGAATTTGATACTCTGCTATGAGAGGCTTGCAATTCTGACACAATAACAAGTGTATTGTGAAATTTTGGAAACATAAGGTAACAATGGGGGTAGTGTACCTGTCACAAAAAGGGAATATTTTTATGTATTTATTGTAATTATATGTTAATCCCTTCAGAAATCCCATGTTAACACTAAAAATCCTCATTAAGATCTATCTATTAGGCTATTACATTTAGATTGTTATATTGTATGTAGGAAAAAATATTTCATTGTATCCTTCCATTATAATTGCACCCTTTGTCTTCTATATAGATGTCAATGAAACCTGATACTTAGATTGACTGGTTTTGTCTTCTCTTGTATTGATTTTAAAACAATGTTCCAACTTCAAAATGGATTGTATTAATTGAATTCTTATGATTTTTAAGATGAAAGGTCATAACAATTGGTATCAAAGAAACATACAAACATTAGGTTTTGTTTCTTCTAATGTATCATTGTGGAATTTTCACCATAACATTTTTCTACGAAAAATCATATTGTCAAAATTTGATAAGATTGAAAAATGATAATGAGGTGTATTTGGCTAATATTTGAGCTTCTAGTTTTCTAGAAGTTTAGTGATATACTCTATGTACATTAGGGTTTGTGAGTGGTCCCAAAATTAATTTGAAATGAGTGATCATGTTAATTTCACTATATTTCTTTTTTGGGAGAGTTTAGACCATGAAATTTTATCCGATTAAAAATTGATCTCTATGAATATATGGTAAAACATTTATATTCTAGTTTTCTATATATTAGGATAAATAATGTATGGATGTTAGGGTTTAATAATGGTTCCAAAATCTACTTCAAACAAATGATATTGGAATTTTTGCTATAAGTTTTTCTTCTACATGTTTTAGACTACGAAATTCATGATAAACTAGGGAGATAACTTGAGATACAAATCATAGATATTTTAGATTTTGGTTTGTTATAGCTTTGGATATGTACCCTATTGAAGTTAGCTTTGTTATATAGCCCTTAAATGAGTTTCAAGCAAGTGATATTGGAATTTTAGTTGCAACTTTCTGCCATAATATTGAGATAAATTATATAAATTTCCAAAATCATATTTGAAAAATTAGACATGTGGCACACTATACAAGTTTTCTCTTGGGAAGAGACAAAAAATCTACGAGTTTTATGAAAGTTGTTATAGTTTTAGATAGACACATGAAATTTTGGTGAGTGTCTATGGAATTGTGAAGAACACATATGAAAGTAGTACATGCCAAAATTAATCATATTTAGAAGGGCTCAAATTTTAGTGATATATTATAGAAGTGGTCTACCAACTAGATAGTGTAATAATTAGGTTTTTGAAATGTATGCACCTTATGATTAGGATATTTTTTGATTAGAATATCTATTTTTGGTGATTCAAATTTTTTGATAAAGATGAAAAAGAGAAGAATTATTATTTAAAACATCGCTCCGAATGGAGTTGCAAATGTTATCTTATCACTTAAATGTCTAAAGATCTCATCCATGACCCACGAAAAAGTAAAACGCGTCTATTATTAAGTATCCAAGATGGAAGTCAATTCTCACATGTGCAAGTTTCAATAGAACATATGGGAAAAGAAATGGAAGAAGATAGAAAATAAAAAAACCATAAGTCCATTGAAAATCTTCTCTTAGGAATGCTTCATAAAAAGGTTACAAAGATCCATAAATCATGAAAATACGGAGACGAATGTTGTTGAGAATCAGTCACATATAGAGAGTATTTTTTGACAATAGGAGAGTGCAAATATTGAATCAAAATCATGACTTTTCATTAGCATAACAACCACAACATAAGTCATTCAATGTGACAAGACAAAGCAATATCATTCTAGAGATCAATATGAAAAAGTTTGATGGTAAGGATCTTAATATAACATGGATATTCGAAATGGAGAAATACTTTGATCCAACCAATTGATAACCCTACAATATCGAAATATTGTGTCCATATATTTAAAACAAGATCGATTTGTATGGTATCAATGGCTTTGTGAAAGGAAATAGGATGTTATTTCATCTTCCTCCATTCTTATCCTAGTGTTCACAACACATTATGGCGATATCAAGAATAATACATTCTTTAGTCAATTACTAAATCTTTGCCAAAGAAGTCCAATTATAGAGCACATTTAACAATTCCAAAAGAGAGCCCTAGGGTAAAGAACATTTTGGAGAATAATTTTGTAGACCTATTTATAGCAACTCCAAAGGACGACATCCAACATGAGGTGCATCTCTTGAACCTAAATACCTAGACAATGCTTTGAATATGGCAAGAAAAATTTGAAAGAAAAATATGGCTTCTAGAAGGGTGACCACTAATAATTATAGAGAAAATTGTGCCCCATCTCATATCCTCACTTAACCAACGAGGTGCCCACCTCAACAAATGGATGAATGAAGAGAAAAATGAATATGTTTCAATTCTGACTACAAGTATATTGAAGGGCATGAATGTGGTTAGAAGATAAAATTCGAGATAAATAATGAAGAGAAAGATAGAAATTTGAGATATCACAAGATCTAGAGCTACAAGAGTCTCCTCCAACATTATCTTGTCATGTGTTAGTTGGGATCAATACTCCACAAACACTCAAGATAAAAGGAAATATAAAAAAGAAAAAGGTAACAATGTTGATTTATTTTGGTAGTACACATACCTTCATCCATTACAAATTGGAAAGCTTCACATTTTTTTTGTATTTTCTAGCACTAAAATTTCAAGAAATGATTTTAGATGGAGGTACCAATAATTGCTTAGGGAAATGCCATTGTTCTAAGCTAAATATGGTGGAGTATTTTTGGTCCTATGATTGCAATACAAATGACTCGTGTTAATGTTGTATCAAGGGTCCAATGGTAACAATCATTGGGAATAACGACCCTTAATTTTCAAGACATTTTTTTGAGACTTTTCCCCTAAAACAAAAAAATTAAACTAAGATATCAAGAAAAATCCTTCTAAAATCATAAGCTCTAAAATTAAACTAAGATATCAAGAAAAATCCTTCTAAAATCATAAGCTCTAATAGCATGAAAAATGTACTTCAAAAAGAGCACTACGTTGTATTCATACAATTATGCTCTTTAGATGTTTAAACATCTCTATTCTCCATTACCATAGATATCCAAAAATTATTAAAAATCATTCAACGCTATTTTGAGAGATGCTAAGATTCTCCACCTACTTAAAATAAAATAATGATCATGCTATTGATTTGCAATGTCAAAACATACCACCTAAAATTTGCAATATGAAGACATACCATCTAACATTAGTCCTTAAAAATGTCTACATGCAAGAGTAAGGTTAATCATTTGACTCGAGGAATGTTAAAAGATGCCATCATTCCACGTAACGAAAATGACACTTTTGATGATTAAAAAAATAAATGGTTGAGAGTGTATGGTTAAATGTTAGGTGAATATTTGATTTACGCTAAGCCTAAAAGACAATTTTCGAGGAAAGATACATGCTCATTCTTTTCGACTGTTTTTACGTGTTGTATATTTGTCAACAAAATTTCTCATATTATAAAAGTGATTTTGTTGAGGAAATGATTTGTTTGGACGGAAATGTGAACTTCAGTTGCTGTTCCATTATGATATTTATAGGAAATATACATTTTCACATGAAGTGGACTTTTTCGTTGGAGTACACTCCTACTTTCGTGTCTTGAAATATCATGGTCAGTTTGGGATATTAAATCGCTGCAGGGGTAGTTAGCCTACGATCGTTGATATCCAGACCTGCCTACCACGACTCCATACATGTATTAATTTGATTAGTTAACGCTTTATTTATTTGTATATTTGTCAACAAAAAGTTCTTATATTATTACAACAATGATTTTGTTGATGAAATGATTTGTTTGGACGGAAATATAAATTTCAGTTGGTGTTCCATTATGATATTTATAGGAAATATACATTTTCACATGAAGTGGACTCGTATCCTCTCTTTTGGTTGGAGTACACTCCTACTTTCGTGTCTTGAAATATCATGGTCAGTTTGGGATTAAATCGCCGCAGGGGTATTTAGCCTACAATGATTGATATCCAGACCTGCCAACCACGACTCCATATATGTATTAATTTGTTTCGTTAAAGCTTTATTTATTTGTTTTTGTAAACGCTCACCAAATCCAAGTCCTCCACGACTGCATATATATCTGTTAATTTGTTTCCCGAGCGCTTCCGTTAATTTGTTTCTGTCGCTATGGTTTCATTTCTCAACCTCCACCGCCTATATACCAGGCACCAACGATAATTTAAATCATTGTCAACCTTCCATTAAGGTACTGACAATGGGCTCGTTGATATCGAAGGTTCCAGTAAGGGACTGACAATGCACTAGTCGGACCCGATTTCATCGTTCGTGCTCATTTCATCGCTCCTGTTTGTTGCATTCTGCTCCTCCCACTGTCCGCATTGCGTGCGCTATATGGTTACCTCGACTGTTCGGTGTCTGTGGAGATTCCAGTAATGGAATGACAATGCGTTCGTTGGACCCGATCTCGTCGCACACGCGCATCTAATCGATCTAAATTCTAGCTGTATATACAACTTCCAGCTCTTCAAAAGCGGCGTTAGCTCTTATAAGAGGCGTGAAAACTACTCTTCACCATGAATATAGCTCTGTTTATTGCCTGACAACTGCTAAATTGGCTGCGTATTGGACTGTAGACTGTGATAAGAATGAAAATGTTGAGGCAGCATATTGAGATCCACGAAGACGTCTGGATCGAAAATGTATCTTTGCAGAAGAACATACGCTAGCCTTTCAGTTCGAAAACGAGGAGTACTACAACTTGAAGGGTGTTTTTGCGGCTCACCACTCTTACCGGCCTGGAAACGAAGATGGCCAGTGCTCGTCCATGACATTTCAGAGAATCAATGCACCAGCTAGCGCAGTGTGGTACGTTATTCGAAGGTTCGATAAACCTACAACATACAAACCTTTCTGCGTGGTCAAAGGGGATAAGGGGGGTGAAAGTTGTAATGGGGTTTCCAGCCAAGAACAGTGCCGAGCTCCTTGAGATTCTGAACGAGAAGCACATTAAGATATTGAGAGTGTTGGGAGGAAATTAACACTGCATTCTTAATTACGGGTTCCTCACCATATTGAATTAGTTTATCAGACACGGAAGGGTTTGGACTATTGTAGTGGAACATCATGTTTTCAAATATTCCACAGGGGAATTGTAGAGAAGATACCTGAACCTTCGTTGGTACCAGTCAGATCTAACTTGCAGTCCCTGTCGACATTAATCTCGTAGCTCACAACTCAGTGGAAATGAAGTAAACTGCCACTTTCCGTCGTTCAATGTCGATCCACTACCAATCGATAATAAGAATCTATTTAAAGTCAGTTACTAATAAGAGTCTCTCTAGTTAGAATATCACAAGGTCTGAGCAAGGGTACCTGAATTGTGGAACCCAATCCTCGTGTATAGTTACTGCTTCGATTTTATAGCATTCAATAGGTTTTGTGAACTGGGCTGGCTTTCTACTGCTTCGAACAGCGTCTGCTGCATTTTCACACAGCAAATCTTTCGGCAAAATGGTAAGTTCAAATGAATGTTTAGAATGGCTTAATACTTTGGATTTTAGGGTTAGGGTTTGCCTGGTACTGTCAGAGTTTTCTGAACATGTAATTGCACTTTGCTGTGTTTCTGCAGATTGAAGCAGCGAAGCCAAGGCCCTTCCATTGACAGCTTTCCAGCGTTAGATAACTATTATTGGCTTGATGCAGGAAGCTCCCAACTCCAAGTAAGTATCGCTAAACTATGCAAAATGTTTGTAATGACTGTTTCTCTCCCTCAGTTGGTTGCATTGGAATGGGATTCGATATTGTGCAATTTAAAAGCCCTCGCTCACGTAACATATGGCTTTGGATTCGTCCGAGCGTCCGAAAATCGATCCCCCCAGAAAACTCTCGACGGACACATTTCTCATGGGTAAAGGAGTCTCTGTTTCGTGAGATTATCGCGGAGTCCATCTTTAGACTATTTTCAGCCCACTATCTTTTTCGAATAAGTGTCCACGGACACGTTTCTTATTTAAAAGAAAAATTTTAACGATTATGTTGGAGAGTTTCACTTCATCATAATATTACAGAAGTAAAAACAATGCTTTAGTGAGAGCAAGACGACGTTAGAGAGAGTGATTGATTATTTATTTAATTAACCAATCACTCATTGTAATTTGGTCGTCTCTCTCTCAACCAGTTTTATAAATTGTCGCTAAATAGTAGAGCATCCACCTAAAAGGTAAAAGTTTTATAAATTCTCGATAAATAGTAAAACGTCCATCTAAAATATGTAGGTTATACACATTTCCATTTTAAAAAAATAAAATTCTAAAATTCTAACTAGGAAAATCTTTATATCCAATAAAAATATTTATCTAAACTAAATTAATTATAATTAATGTTAAACTAAACTAATTATAATTAATGTTAAATTGTATTTCTAGTATCTATAATAATAACCATATTTTCTCGACGTTTCAAATTTCAATAGGGATTCATTCTTCCAAAGTCTTATGATGAATCCTTCCTGGGATTTGAAACGTCCACAAAGTATGATTATCGGTACTAGAAAATACAACTCAACAAAAATGGACCACAAAAGAATCCTAAATTATAATTTAATTGAAATGAAAATTATATTTAATTTTCTTAATAATATTGTATCTAATGATTAAACTTGGGCAAGTGAGATTGTGTTTTCATTGTGATATTTTGGTCAAAAGTTTCTAGGAATGTTTTAAGTTGTTTAAATTTAATTGGAATTTGGGGAAGTATTTTGATATTTTTAAAATAATAATAGTAATGTATTTTTTTATATTTTATAATTGGTCTAGATTTTAATTTTTTTGTTTTGTTTTAATAAATGATTTTGGACTTTAGTCAATTATTAAGTTTATTTTTCATGATATTAGTATTTTTATCAATTTGACAAAATAATTATAATATGGAAATTGGAAATCGTTTTTTTAAAAATCTAATAATATATTTAAAGAGAAAATATACTTAAAAAAAATATTAATAGCATTGTAGGGAGGGTTTTTCTATATTAGGAAGAACTTAATTCAAAAATTTTTATTGACTTTTTTTAATTGCTTGCAATAATTTCTAGTTCTCATTTTTGTATATAAAGTGAGTATAATTACAAATCTAAGATAATTAACTTCTATATAAATACCATTTAAGTGTCTTTAAACATCCACATTAGGTACTAACCCAGCCAATATAGTTGGAGTAAAAAACAAACCATGTGCACAAAATAAAATATAACAAATTTAGTAGCCATAACACTAGGATGTTAAGGTGGGGAGGGAAAGGAAAACGTATTGTGTAAATGCATTTTATGTGACATTTATTATTTAATATTCAATTGATTTTTTAAATATATTTTTCCAAAGAACTTGTAGATTCCATGGATTTGATGTTTGTGAATACTTTATAATTTTTTAATATTTTCTAAAGCTTAAGTTATTAATAACATAAAATTATGTTTGAATTTGTGTAATAATATTATGTAAAGATACATTCAATGTATCATATAATACTCTTTTAAAAGACATTATTCAATATATGGAGTCTACTATGTGTGCACAAATGCCTACTTACACAAATTTAAGGTAGAAGACACATCTATGCTAGATGATCTTCCTCAAGACCTTGATCTTGCTTGAGCCTTACATAAGCCACTAGGTGCATTGATGATTTCTCTACTATATCCTCCAACATTTTCTTGGATTGTAGTTTTTGTCCATAAAACATGGGATGCCACAGTATTCCTAAGAATTGAGGTACCCGAACTTTCTAATCAACTATAACATCAACTTATTCTATCATTAGTTCTAATCCCATTTTGACACTTAAGGATATCATTGTTCAAATAAGTTTATTCAATCACATATTCACATATTTTCTAAATCTATATTCTTATGAGGCTACTCATCACATCTTCAATAGATGACTCCCAGTTACTGACGAAAGTATTTACAAAAATCAAATGGTAATTTGTCCAGCCAAGATAGTCCCCCATTAGACGTTTGGAGATCTAATAGTCCACTCAAATGTTTTAAAATTCCTAGGAATGTATCAGAAACTATTTACATAATTAGTGAATAACATTAATATATTTACATTTTTTAATGTATATATGTTGATGACTTTGTGATATGCATCTTTTTCAAAACCATCATTTTATGGATGTCACTAAGGTCATTAAACCAATTCATTTAAAGAAACTACCAAGGATTAGTATTTGAAATTTTATGATAGTCAAGCATTGTTATATAGACATCATTAGTTGATTTTTGTTTGAAATCCATGATGCAACAATGATCCCTAGATGTTTGCATGTCCATTTTAATGGTAAACATTTAATGATGCAATCCGCATTTCATATTTCTTCAAATTTTCCCTTCGAAAGACACTACCAATTACATGCAAAGGTGTTTCTTGTGTTTTTAAGTTCGATTTTGACAATGGTGTTAATTTACTTATCTATTATCCTAATAAAATGATGATTTCATGTCATCTTAAGTTGTTATGATTTCAATTGTGACAAATACACTATTTAACGTGTGACCAAAAGCAACACTATTTTAGATGGTTGTTACAAACCATTTTAAGAAACTAGAAAACATAAATATGAGATCATAAGGATTGCATAGAAAAGCACATAGGGATGGAAATATTGTTATTGTGGGTGGTGGGAAAATTCTTTATTGCTTTTGAATTCTCTCTTTATTTAAATTAAATTTCAAGTGCATCAAGATCCCTTATATAGTCATTTTCCTATGTGCATCAATGAAAATATATAATTTTTAATACCCAATAAAACATAATATACATGTCAAAACTATGTCTCAATGTATACCAACAATAACATTATTGCATCAAAACCAAAGTGAGGAATTATTATGAATACTTAGCTATTGAAACCAATATATAAAAATCCATTCATACGTTGAATTACTTATTAGGTCAATAGGAATTTTCCCACTTTGAATATGGAGAACTCACTAATCAATATTAATAACTTTACCTTATATTCCTCCCTCAATATGGGACCTTTCTTGATTCCCCCAAGATGATATTGAAAATAGAGGGGGGAAGAAGATGGAGGATCATAACAATTAGATTTCTCAATACAAGGGACATATTGAAAAGGGATCACCACACTATGCCTACCATTATCAATACCTTTCGAATGATCATTGAAAGTATGATGGTCTAAGAGTGACTCAACTACATTGTCTTGACCAACACAGAAATAGTAATATGTGATATCATAATCACACTTTAGAAACAACCATATCTCCCTACGTTTAGGCGGGGAAGCTAACTCTTCATTCAAATTATGGTGGTGTGGTTCATCGCAAGCCTTCTTTTATTGGGTATGGTCATAAACAATGAACTAAGGTCTATACTGATAAAAAAATGAAGAAATACCCTCTATCATTGACATCAAGGGGTTGCATATCTTTATTAATCCTTGCTATATGAGGGGCATCCATCAATTGCAAAATATGGTCATAAAAATATTCTTCAACAATTGAAATTGATTGGATATCACCCTAAAACATAAACAAAAAGCCCTCACGCTCATTAGAGTAAACTAATGATTTGTTGCATGTGTAGATGTCTCATGCTGATTAACGTGTTCATCATATTTTTGGGTTACCATAGAAAATTCTTCTCCTTGATCATCATAATCAATCCCCAACATATAGCCCAAAAATATTTTATAGATTCATCATTTCATTTTCCATCTGGGTGATAATAATCTTCATCATCTATGATCTCGTTTGGGTCATCCCAACCCTCCTCTAGCACATCTAGCACTAGGACTTCTTTTGGGATGGGGTAACATTAACGATAGCCCTATTGTGAGCTAGAATGTATTTTGTGTTCAGCATCACATAGGTTGTTAAATGCATAATACTTGCAAAGAAGGATTTTTGTAGGACTATTTTCATATTCATGTCACATATCATAGAGCTCCTTTCCTTGCTTACTACATAAATTAAATAGGATTTTTTTTTATCGATGCACGGTTAAACTAACCTCCTCCAACACTCCCTATATTCATTCACATTTACTTGAAGCATTTGGAGAGTTTGAGGATATTAAATTTCATCAACATCTTGGTTATTACAAGGCGAATCAGGCATTATTTCTTCATCAAAAGGATCCTAGGGGCTATCCTTCATATGGTACACCACGGAAACATCAACTATGGATGGCTATGCTGCTTAAAGGTGAATAAAAGATTGTTTTATTTCTAAGATGATTTGTACAAATTTAAGGTTCATGCCTTTCAACACCCACCATTGAAGGAATATTTTCATCAAATGTTTAAACGATGTAATATTTTGAGGACTAGAAAAGCAATAATTTTGACATGCCCTAATAGAATCAAATAATAGCTTTACTAAGGTATCCTAGAGAGTGATATTCTCTCTTGACACATACGAAGCAAAAATTTCCATGTGGTCAAACATGAATAATGGATTTCCATTAAATCTTGGGATGTCAAGGAGGATCTCACATAACTTCCAAGGAGCTTGTTGTAGTGGCTACAACCACCCTCCAAAATTTTTCCTTAGCTTAATTTTCGAACCTCCCTACCAACCTTCACAGTAGCATGTCTTGCTTCATCAAGTACACAAGCTCCAAATATTTTCTTGTAGAAAGATGGTTTGTTAATCAAAACTTGATGCATTTCCTCACAAGTTGTTCATCCGAAATTGGTCTAGTAGCAAGTTGAGAAGCTCCTTTCAGAATTTGCACAAATATGGAGGGCAACCAACCTTCCCTCTAGAAATTGTGCAATCCTGACTGGCAGTCTACTGGGCCCCATAATTAAGCAATTTTGCTAAGCAAGCTTCACCAAAAAAAATTCGCAATCCTTTCGAGCTGGGTTGTTGAGCCCAAAATTTGTGCAAATTTGGGCAACAGCCAGCTACTCCACCCAAAAATTGCACAAATATGGGCAACAGTTAGCTGTTCCGCCCAAAAATTGCGCAAATACTATGAGCATCCAACCCAACCCCTAGCCATAAATGTGTATTTTCTCCTAGTAGTTGAGTCACCTCTTGCATGTGCAACTGAGTTGACTGGTTCCCTCTGGGACCAAGGAAAATAGATTTGCATGCATGGGATGCTTCTCCCAAGGTAACATTCAAAGGCATCCCTTGTTTCATGGATCTATTTTTGGCAGTTGGAGATTACATGCAAGGACCATTTCAGAAACCTCCCACCAAGTGTTGCTTTCCCTAGATTTGTGGCATGCACGTCACAACCTCAATTGTATCAAATCTCATTAACTCGATGCTGCAAAGCTCATTCCTCACATCAACCTTGTAGCACTGACATCCCACATTGCATCTAGGAGTTGTCAGCACATTCAGCTTAGTTGTTTTGGGGTAAGCTCACTTTGCATGTCTTGTGTTACATTTTTGGTGCTTTTTGTGTTTCACTCAATATGAACATTGTCTACTTGATTTTAGTGAGTGCATGATGTAGTTTTGATACATACTAGGTTATACAAGTACCATTTAAGTTTTGATTAGCATCGCTCTCTTGTTGCATGCATAAAATACTTTTTCACGAACGGTCATCGATTCAGTGACTCGCCTCACTCACATGCATGTTGTTCCATTTTCTGAATCTGTCATTCACTATTTGCATGCACGATCATTCAATTATGCTTACACTCAGCATAGCCATGCATCCACGTTCACTTTCTCTTTTAATTTTCTATTGGTGAGTCTGGGTAGCCTTGGCCCGAACTCCACCTCACCAAGACAACATTGCACAATCCTAAGAGGGAAGGCTCTGTATTCCTCTTAGGAAATGTGCATTTTTTCCCAGTGAATATCCTCCAGTATTGCATTGCACAGTTCTGAGGGACAGTGGCTATTGGCCCAAAAAATTACGTAATGCAGTCATTGAGCCCACAACCATTTCTAGCTGAGATTGTGCATTGTGCAATTCCAGCAATCAGTGCCCAGACTAGACTGTGCATTATGTAGTTCCACTAGTCAATCAGCCTCCCAGTAGCCCAGAATGTGCCTTGTGAAGTCCTCGTAATCAGTCTCTCGACTCTCGGTGGAAATTGTGCAACCTTCATAATTAGTCACACATGTATGTTGCAAGTCAATTCTAAAGCTCATTTTGGTTTTGGACTGATAGATTTATTGCCATGAGTGTTTCCATGTCTCCAAGTATAGAAGGTGCTCATCTGCCTCTCAGTAGTATAAGTACAATGGCTTCAAGAGAGAAAAGTCGAAGACACCATTTAGAGCACACTTGGGGATGCAGTCGATCAAGTGTCTATGCACTTGCCTACCCATGAAGACATCAAGTTGTTCATAGACAAGGACATCAAGATATGACTGTAGCAGCATCATAACAAGCAACATCATGAACAACTGCTGAGGGTAGTATACCAAAAGAAATGAATGCAAGAGGAAGGTTATTGACAACATGGAGGTAGAACAAAGTTGCAAGCTCAAGCAGATCCACTTATGATGAAAGTAACTTTCGAGACTCAGGCTATGAGGTGACAGCATGACATGAAGATCATGTGAAGATAGAGAATGGAACAAATAAGGAGTTGCATGTGCTAAAGCAGCAACTCAAGGAAGAACATGAGTTGCACAAACAAGCGAATGAGTTGTAGCAAGAACAATTACAACAGGGAGCACAACATGCACTCATGGATGAAACTGTGCCCGTACAAGTTGTAGATCCATCCCAACAGCTGGAACATAGTGGACATGGTGAGCAATGTTGTTGAACGCATGCAAGGGATTCAACAACATTAATGTCATTGCCTGCACGCAGGAGATGAAACCTATTGAGCACACCCACCAAGGTGAAGATGGGAATCAAGCCCGATTGGAGTTGATCATGTAGTTAACAGTTGATGTGCATGAACACAAGCACACACTGGAAGATAATCACCAACACTATGCATCAGTGTGTTGTTGATTCGGCCACACCTAAGAAAACCATGCACATGTTAGTAGAAGAGTTGGATGGAGGAGCCATACCAATGCACCCAGATGCAACAAAGGCAAGAGTTTTTTTCAGAAAGATGTCACCATAGAGTGCATCCACACCATTACAAATGACCAATATTGGCATCATCTCACGACCTTCACCATCACAAGCATGTCAAAGTGTTGGTATCATCACAATGGACTGATTTTCAGTGATGTCATGCATGGATTTATCAAGCCATTATGTCTCACATAAGTAGATGCGCATTGTAATGTAACGTCTTGTCAAGTGGAAGTTCAAGTGTCGATAGTTCGATGTAACAATCATAGAGTAGATGAATATTCATGAGGGTAGATGAATTGTCACAAAGGGGAATGTCAAGGGTCACCCCACCCTTTGTTATAAGTAGAACCTCATAACTCATTATAAAGGCTTCTGGTCAGCCAAGCTTCGATAGGAGTATCTTAGAGAGCTTGGAAAGTATTATAATGAGCTTTGGTTTCTCCACTATGTAGAGCTAGTATATCTCTTTCAAGGAGCAGGTGGTTGTGGCTATAACATTCTGCTATCAGAACTAGTGGTTCGACATGGATGTATTGTATGACTAGAACTTACACTTCTTAATATAATAGAACCAACATGTTTCATGCATATGTTGTATTGTATTGTATTCTATCTGGTCTACTCTAAATGATATATGTATTATTTTTCTTATGCATGCATGTATGGACTATTTTGTATAAGTATGTATGAATCTTTCTGAAATGTGTTGTTGGTTTAGCCATCACTTTGGATTGCTCGCTAACATGCTTTCTTGCTTGTGATACATCTTCACTCATGTGTTCCCTTCCAAGGGGTGCAATCACCTCACCCTTAGTGTGTTAGAACCTCTCATGCACCTTTCTTGACTTACTACAGTGATCACACCCTTGCTACCAACGGGGACATCTTTCTTTCGTCTGTGAGAAATTGCGGTCAAGAAATTATCAATGACCCAATGGTGGGACTCCTACACCAAACGATCTTAGGTCTAATTGTGACTTCTTACCATGGAGATATGCTTACATGTTGGTGGGTCCAACATTGTCAACAAATCCATTCCTCTTAACCTTGCACAACAACCAAATTGAGAGTCATCAATGTAAAATTTAAGTGCCTTTAAAGAATGCTTGCTTCAGCATACAAGCATTAAACCTTGATGTTTAATGAAGAACAAGGGCTTTATTCTTCTCATGGATTTTCCAAACAAGAATATATATTGTCATTTGGGAAGAATGTGAATATTTCATAAAGGTAAACTCACTTTGTCCCTTGTAATGGCACCAAAAAAGTTGTTACAAAATCTATGAGGCTTTGGAGAGGGAAACCCTACAAGGTATAAACTAGAAATGGGACAAAAATGGGGTAGAGGCTCAATTTCACCTCAAGTAATCTAATAGGAAATATAACCTTGCATGAGAACATGATATGGTGATATTAAATATGCAAAAGGAATATGAAATGTACGTGCACTACCATCCAATGCTATCACATATCATTATATTAATATAAAAACACTTTCCCTTATGAACCACCATGATCTAGGGCACCAAAATATCACATTTTCCATTGTTATATTTACTTTATGAATGATAGGGGTGGAAGTAAGGGACATATGGGGACCATTTATTAAATATCATCAATATGGAGGGAAAAGAGGAATCCAACTTGTGCCACCTTCCTTGAAACGAAAGAATGCAAAATTCAACAACCAAGATCATAAACTTTTGATGAAGAGAAACCTCAGGCATATCTTCTTTATGAAATACATATATAGACTTCCTATACATATCCACAATCACAACACCCTAATTATCGAGGAAGGAATAATGTATGTTATCATCATCATTTGTTGGGAAGAACGATAACCCGTTTCAAAGCATTAGGGAGGCTCCTCAATTTCATTCCCCCCTAAAGATATTGAATAAGAGGGGAATACAATTCATTTTTCCTACTAATGAAATCATGATCATTTAATTGAGGATCATCATCATGGAACATAAAAAGTAGGCCCTTCTAGTGAGCCATTTCCTATCGTGCATTTTTTCATAAGATTCAGATATGGAGTCACTAGGGCAAATTTCATATTCCTTGAAAAATGCTTACTTCACCCTAAAGAAATAATTTTGTGTCTTATTGAAGAAATATTACTTCTTACTTCCAATGGAGTCATGAGATCAGGGTTATATTATCATATGGCATAAGAAACACACTTTGTGTCCCTGAAAATGACACAAAACGTGTTGTGACAAAATATACCAGGCCTTGGAGGTGAAAGCCCTACAAGGTTGATATACAATATCTATCTTATGTTGGAAATAATACTAAGAGGGGGTGTGAATCGGTATTATCTGGTCAATTATTTTCTTTTTCAAACCCAGTATACTCTACGTCAGTTAGAGAAAATCGTGTATATATGCAACTACAGATAAGGAAACCCGCGTATACCATACAAACTTATAATGTAAAATATTCTACAGATGTTGAACATTAATATGTGCATCAGGATCATATAAACAGTAACCAAGAACAGAAAAATAGAGCAGAAGACAATCACACACAAGAACACAAGATATAAGGTGGAAACCCAATGTGGGTGAAAACCACCTGCTGCAATATGTCTCTATCTTTTCAATTAGAAACTTCTTTTTGCAATGATTCTGTATTGGTGCAGTCCTTTACCAGTACGCAGGCTGCTACCTGCAGAGAGCTACAACCCTCTCTCGTTTTCCAGCTTCTCCTGGAAGGGAGCTACAACCCCCTTAGTTTTTGTACTAGTTGAGATACTAGTACGCAAGCTGCTCCCTGCAGAAGGCTACAACTTTCTCTTCCTTCCAGGGACCACGTTTCATAAATTTTCAGACTGGATCCACAAATAACATCAATCAAACATCAAGAATTTTTGCATCAACCAATTACCTGTTCACCAATCAAAACTGAATCAAATAAACACTTCTCTGACGACTGTACCCAGATCATAATAACAGTAATCACACCCCACTTCTGAACCCAGAACACTGCAGCAATAAACAGAAACAGCTACAATATAAATCAAGAGATGTACGTTACTTCAATATTCAGAAACCTGCGTACAGATCTATAAATTCATTCTTTCAAACATTCAGATATTAGTTAACCCATATTATCAGATTTATAGATCAAGCGCGCGCCACATATCACAGATATAGAGATACCACTATTCCAGCCTTAAGATTTTGACCCATCAATAGAACTTATCATTCTCCTTGCGCTCAGGTTCCTTCTCCATTCAGATCCAGATCTGCACCATAACCCAATCACAGTATTCCAAATCTAGCACTTTATCAGATATTCAATAATTCAGAAGATGCCTTGCCAAATGATCTCCTTCCTCTTTTATATTCTTAGGCCTTTCACAATACCACGAACCAAAAACCATAACAATTCAATACCATGGACCCAATACTTGGGATCAACACTTTTGGATGCAATATCATGGGACAAAACCATAGGATCAAAAACTGTCGGACTAATACCATGAACCAACCATAAGATTTCCCATGTGCGTGCGTTTTTCTCTGCATGAAAGTGCGTGAACTTTTCTCTGCGTGAAAAGAACTTTTCTCTTTATGAAAGTGCGTGAACTTTTCTCTACATGAAAGGAACTTTTCTTTGCATGAAAGTGCGTGAACTTTTCTCTTCATGAAAAGAACTTTTTTTTTTGCATGAAAGTGCGTGAACTTTTCTCTGCGTGAAAGTCCATGAACCAGAAAATAACTTTGCTGCACTATAATTTATCATCTGAGATGAGTGGGTTGCCATCAAGTACAACATATGTATCATAATGCCAACATCGTTTAGTGAAGCCCTCGTGCATTAATCATGTTTACCAATTTTCTAAAAACTCGGTTTCCCCTTGAATTATCGCAACAATAGTCAACAATATCCCATTTTAACATCATTTTGAGAAATAGGATTTAGTAACACTTCTTGCTTTTTTTTCTTTTTTCTCACAGAACACCCCTAAATGGAGCGTCATGCCCATTCGACCCAACTATCAAGGCCTGACCCTAGTGGACCCAAAGAGAATTGAACCTGTGCCTCATGACACAAGACCAATGACTTGGCAAGAGGAGGGGGGCCTTCAACCAACTCGACTACCTGTCAAGACTAGGATCTAGTAATACATTTGGGAAGCAAAGAGTGTAATACCGAAACACCTAAATGGTAAAGAATACATCATCCCTGAATGTTTCCTACCAATTAACCACTCTAATGCCAATGCATTTGTCATCCTTTGTATTAAAAGGTACACTCAAGCATTTATCATCTTGCGTACCAGAATATACTAAAGTTTCAACTATTAATCATCCTATTCAATGTAATCACCATAGTATTATCTTCCTTTTTGGGAATTGCAGTCATCTCTTGGGTTGATTTGAAAGAAAGAACAAGTCATAAAACAGCAATTATAAATAGCATCAAGAGATGAACTATTGAACACGATAAGAGTACTTCTAGCCTTCGTGTACCAATTTTCAAGTAATCTGACTCCTTCATTCTAGATTAAATAAATCTTGAATAAATATTTGAATCGTTTCTTGAGCATGTTATATGATCTGTTTAATGAGAAGCTGCCACAAAAATCAGGTGTTTTCTCTAACTAGAAGTGAGTGTAGATTCCAAAAGAATGTTTTGTGTAAAGAAAAAATTTTACACTAAATGAACAGAAGACGGGATAAATTTTGTGCTCGGCCTAGCTGATATAAATTTTAAGCTAATACAGAAGTGAGAAAAGACCAAAAAATCCGAACTTCTATGAATTTGCATTCCGAACACAAGTTAAATTCAACACTTCACCAACAAAGGATATTTGTATGTTTAGGAAAAATTCCAGGTGATGGAAAAGCGCTGGTAATTTCAATAGGCATATACCATAAACTTGCCCCTTGTGAAATAGAAATTTACAAGGTTTATAACATTAAAGGGTGTCATTCACGTATTATAGTTACCACAAATAAAAATTGTTAGAAAAAGGAAAATCAAAGCAAACCCAGTGTACAGTATCACGGCAAACATCATTAACAGTCAATGCCCATAGACCACCAGCTGCACCTCCAATCTGTCTGCATAATATTTGTAAAAGAAAGACATACAAATTTCCATCTGCTGAATTGCCATCTCCACACACACTGCAAAGTTACGAGAATTGCAGCCACTTTTACACTTCCAGTAATCCACAGCTAAAGAGCCAGGCAAACTAGTGCCCCCCTGAATGGACAAAGAAATGAGACAAGTTAAACAAAACTAATCACATGCATTCACCATTTAAGATGTTAATCTTATTTGTTCTTTGAGACAATTTATGCACAGTCCCATCATATATGTATGCTATTCTAATCTAGAATCAGTAACACGAAACTAAATCACAAGAAAAGGTAATAACTTATTTGAAAATTAAAATAAAAGAAGTTAGCTGTACAACAGTATCCTAGGATCCAAGTTATATGGCAGTTAAAATGTAGTCGAATCAGAAAAACCTAAAAGGATAGTAGGGGCCTAACAAATTTAACTTTGGAGCTAATCTTAATATCCCAAAACTATCGACAAGAAGTGAAATTGCAACTAAACATCAAAGCATTACAAAGTCACATATATTATGGAAAGTGGACAAGCATTAATTCAAGGGTCACCGCGGGATGGAATGAATAATCCAAGTGGGATTAGTCAAGAAATATGCATTCCTCCCTCTCTCGTCGTTGCAGTCTAGAGCCACTCACATTTGCTTCAGAACTATTCAGCTTCCAGAAGCAAATTTGTTTCTTTGTCTTGGAATAAGCACCCAAAAGTTGGGGAAAGTTTTGGCAATGACCCAAAAAAAAAGTTTTTGGTGATGTTTTATTATTTCTTGCTGATTCCAAATGTACTCGGATTATTTCCAGATCTTATTCAGCATTAAAAATTTAAAAAGACTTACGTTTATGTCACCACGTGGCATCAAAGGCTGTAACTAGTATTTGTATCTTATATGGCAATATATTTGTATGTTGACCACAAGATGTTAATAAATTGTATCTCCAATTCAATTGTTCATATATGAGCTACAGTAAATGTCAAAACCTTGGCAGTTGGCATTACTGCAAAGTGACACAAAGGTCAGCTTAGGCCCATTGTAAAAGCTGTAGAGGGTCATACCCTGAAGCTTCATTTATGGTATTTGTGCACCATGTTGTGCATTTCCATCTGATTAGTTGTGGTTTAAGTCCCTAATAAGCACAAAAATCCCCAGTAAGTACCTGCAGGTCATTACATAATACCTGTAAGCCTTGGTGCCTAGAACACATTGTTTATAAGTACATGAAAGGGCATCAAGTTCTTCCTATGCATATTTAACAACAATGAGTTATGTGTTGCCAACCACAAATAGCTTGATGTTAGAATGCAACGATTATTTTCTATGTCCAAGTGGCAGTTCCAGCCATGTCTCATGCAAATAAGTATTTCTTACCAAATTTTTGGGTAACCCTCAAAAATTTTGATTGCCTGGCTTGGCTCGTTCCTCTGAGCTAAGTCACCTAACACGATGACATGGGACATGAATGACATGAAAATACGATTATCCGACATGAGACATGGTGACCCCGGAAATAAGACATGGAGAACTTATTATATACATATAACAAATTAGTGAATTACTACGCATACAAAAATGAAACATTGACAGATTTAAATCTCTTTAGAATTTAGAAACTAAAACATTTACAATTTACATGATGATGATACAAAATTCAACCATACAACTAGTGCATGTGCAATCCATCTTTGAACCAAAAATACATCAACAAAGAGGCCTTAAATGGGCTCTAGAGTCCAAAAAAAAATAATGTTACACCAAATAACTAGTACTATGTATCATCAAAATCATTGTCTATATCAGGATCCTAGGATCCTCATCATCAATATCACCCTCTAAGCATTAAAATAAAATAGAAAAACCTTACCATGTCAAATCAAGATTTTGTTTGAGTGATCTTACATTTTTACTAGGTGATGATACAGGGGTTCAACAATCATTACCACCAACATTGAGGTATATAGAAAGGGCTTGCTGCTCTTGATTAAAAGTTAGTTCCATGCCCTCATACATGACAGAGTCAAATGGAAATGTTGCAATCTCCCAAATCCTAAAATCCTAAAAACTGTTAAGTGTGCTAGATTTTGAGTGGGATCTAAAATTCTACTTTCTCCATAAGAAATCCAATGAGGTTGGTGTTGAAATTTGTAACTAGGTTCAGTCTTCATAAATATATTGGAGTCACAATGAAATGTTCTTATCAAAAGAATGAAGAAAATATTATTATTATTATTATTATTATTATTATGACTTATTAAAGCATGGGTTTCATGCTTGGGTCATCTTGTTTTAGGTAAAAGTCCCCATTGAGGACTTCCAGTATTTATTTTGAGCCATGAGAGTCATTGTACATTAAAAGAGACCCTTCTCGGGCTTTCGAATCATGTAAAAGAATTATTTTGAGTCAAAAATGAATTTAGTCTTCTCCACACCAAGTCGGCTTCAAGATAGGTAATTTGACCTCACTGGAAGGCTAGATATACAAGGTAGTTCAAATTCATTTAGAGCATCTCATTCTCTCACACATAGTTCGATATCCTGAAGCTGGAAGTGGGGGAGTGCAGGTGGAAAAGGGCTAGAAGAAGAGTTGGAAAGAAGTGTGAATTTGTGGAAGTGTTAATTTTAGATAACAATGGTATGTTCTATTCTTAGCACAATTTACTTCAATGTTCCTTTAGCGGCCCAATGACAATTTCCAATAATTTCCAGTAGCAATCACATTAACAATTAATGATATTGACGGTAAACGCAGATAGAACATAAAAACATATGTAAAAGACAAGCCAAGACGAGAGGACACCAGATTTGGCAGATGCCAGGGAAAAACCCCAATGTGGGGAAAACCCTTTGATCAAATCTTCTTATTACTATTCAGTAGTTCAGCACACACAGAGAGTACAAAAGTCAAATAGATTAGCCCAATACAAATTCAAATTAGCCTTGTCAAATTTTGTAGTCAACTGCAATCAAACTTCAACCCTAACCATAAAGTCAACGCTGGTCAAATCTGCAACAAGTCACCTCCTTTGAAGCTCGGTCAAAGGCAAATTAATTCGAACCCATCAAGAGTCAAAGTCAACCCAAAACAATCCCACAAATGCTGGTCAAACTCAGTCAAACAATAGTTAGCCCTGTGGTCAAACAACCCTGCGATCAACGCTAGTCAAACAATCCCAAACACCTCGATTTTTGTGCCAATTAATGCGGCCTTAAGAGTGCGAAATTCTGCCTCCAAAACGCAGTCAAAATTCAGTCAAATTAGCAAGGGCCAACATTGGTTAATGCCAGTCAATAGTCTAAAAAACTCGGTTCTGTTTCAACCTAGAAAAACAGTCCTCCTAGCCGCACATGCGAGAAAGAGAGAGAGAGAAGATCCCCAAGTTGTACAAACCAATCTGTTGAAGAGAGAGAAGAATTGTTGAGTGAATGATGTCCAAATGAGGAGAGAGGTCTCTTCTATTTACACCCTTTGATGTGGGTGAAGAGACACGTCTATTGGGCTTCTTGAGCCTACATTAAGGTGAGGCCGACCTTAACAATTTGTACATGTGAGAGAATAAATTCAAAATCACACTTCTGCTTGTGTGAATGAGATGATCTTTATATCAAACTTGGACCTCTCGAAAAGAGGAATCCAATGCAATAATCATCTCCATCTAATGAGTTGTCCAAAGGTGGAATTTGGCCCTAGATGCCAATTTTAACACTCCCTCTCAACTAGGAAGAATTCCACTTGTCTATCATCATGCCATCTAGTCGTTATGTACCATATCTGTCATCTCTGCTCTGTTGAACCATGAAGTGATAATGAAGAAGAAGTGATCGAAAGTGTGTCACAAGACCTTACCACTCTCCACTGACAAAAGTTAATCCTTGATCCCAGATCAAAGTTGTTGAACACCATGCATCTTAGTCATGGGGAGTACAAAAATACACAATGTGTCCATCAGTAGTGTTATGGTCCCTAACCACTTTTCCCAACTCATTGGTCAAATGAGAGGTACTTCCCATGAGTCCCGGACTCCATGGGTAGGATGTATGTTGGGGCATCGGAAGGAGAAGGTGAACCACTCATCCTACATATACTCCATAGGAGAAGGTGAACCACTCATCCTATGCATATGTCAATCATAAGGGAAGGTGAACCACTCACCCTACATATATGTGTTTGCAATCAAAGGGGAAGCTGAAACACTCGCCCTGTAGATAGCGCACCACTAGGGGAAGGTGAACCACTCACCCTATGGTTGCTCATGGCTCCAAGAAGTACCCCAAGCCCCCAGGAGCTCCCAGAGCTTAGTGTCCAACTCATGCGGTACCATTATAGGAGGGTCTTTCCACGACTCCAAGTCTCTCTTGGAAGGTTAAGAATTTGGACTACCCTAAGGGCTTTGTGAGAATGTTTGTGACCTGCTCATCCGTACTAATGTGCTGGAGCCTTATTGCTCCTCATTATACCATATCCCAGATAAAGTGGTACCTGATATCAATGTGCTTGGAGCAGTCATGGAACACGGGATTCCCTGAAAGGTGAATCCCATTATGGTTGTCACAGAAGATCACAGCGGTATCCAGTGCGTGTTCAAATAGCTCACTGAAGAGCTTCCTCAACCAAATAGCTTCACAATAGGCCATACTAGCAGCAATGTATTCGGCCTCGATAGTGCTTAAAGCAATTGATTTCTACTTCCTGCTCATCCAAGATATTGAAGTAGACCCCAATGAGAAGCAACATCCAGACGTGCTCTTACGATCCACCATACTGCCAACCCAGTCAGCATCAGTATATCCATCTAGCCTCAAATTCCCGGTAGTGTATCTCAAACCATAGTTGATTGTGCCACGGAGATATCTCAAGAGATTCTTGGAAACAATCTAATGTATGTGATGAGGTTCGACCATGAAATGAATCAATGTATTCACAGCAAAGCATATATCCAGATGGGAGTTTATCAAGAACATCAGGGTCCCCACAAGTTGTCGATATTTGGAAAGATTTTCCAATTCGGGCTCCGCAGCGCTTCCACATAGCCTCTTGAAGTTGAGTTCCATTGGAGTAGACACAGACTTGCATTCCACCATCCCACATCTCTCAAGTAGCTTCACAATGTATTTTCCTTGAGAAAGGAAAATATCAACTAGCTTTTGCCATACCTCCAAGCCTAGGAAGTAGTGCATCAAAGCTAGGTCCTTCATCTCAAATTCGGAAGCCAACTACCTCTTGGATTGATAAATGAGAGAGTCTGCACCTGTCAAAAAAAGATCATCCACATAAAGGACCAGAATGAGAGACCTGTCCTTTTCAACCTTAGAGTATAAGTTCGGGTCAACTTCACTCCTTGTAAAACCAAGCTTCGTAAGATAGCTATCTATCCTCTCATTCCAAGTCATAGGGGCTTGCTCAATCCATAGAGGGATTTATTCAACCTGCATACGTGTCTTACGATCTTGAACTTCGAACCCCTCAGGTTGTTCTATATAGACTTCCTCCTTAAGCGAGCCATGCAAGAAAGCAGGTTTGACATCCATTTGGTGTAGGCTCCATCCTTGAGAGGCAACAAGAGCAATGATGGATCGGATAGTGGTGTCTCAAGCAATCCGTGAAAATATCTCATCATAGTCCACTCCTTCCTCTTGAGAGAAGCCTCGAACAATGAACCTAGCCTTGAATTTTTCAGCTCTTTCATCATCTCCATGTTTGATTTTGTAAAGCCATTTTGAAGTGACCATTGACTTGTACTTGGGTCTATGAACCACATCCCAGACATCATTCTTCATGACCGATTCATATTCCTCATTCATCACATCCTTACATACTTGGTGCTTCATGGCTTCTTTGAACGTACATGGTTCAGATTGAACAATGGTACTCATAGCAACTAAGTACCCTTGGTACCTATTCGGCTTCTTGCTTTCACGAAATGTCCCCCTTGGTGGAACATGTCTTTCAGCATCTTCGAGAGTATCTTTGACCCACAAAGATCTTTTTCTTGAAATGCAGGGCTCACTAGGAGGTGGATCAATGGGATCCATCGGACCTTCAACATCAGGCAGCAGATCATCCGTCGGAGATCATTGTCCTTCCTAGGGAAAGAAAGGTCTCAGACTTTCCCAAGGGTAGAATCTTCATCGAAAGTGACATCATGACTTATTTTCACTTCTCTTTGACCAAGCACATAGATTCTATATGCCTTCGAAGTTTCATTGCAGCCCACAAACGTTCCTTTTGTCCCAGATGCTTCTAGCTTGTTTCTTTTCTCTTTTGGCACATGAAAAATATACTGGACAACCAAAAATTCTAAATGAGAAACATCAAGTTTCTTACCAATGAAAACTTCTTCGGGTGTCTTGAAGTCCAATGCTTGATGCGGGCATCTATTTTGAACATACATAGCAGTGTTGGCAGCTTCTCCCCATAAGAACTTTGGTAGGCCTTGATCATGAAGCATGGTACGGGTGGCTTCTATGATTGTTCGATTCTTCCTTTCGGCAACACCATTTTGCTCAGGAGTATATGTAGTAGTGGTCTTCCTTTTAATGTCAACTTCTCTACAATAGTCATTGAATTCATTTGACTCATATTCGGTTCCATTATCGGTCCTCAATATTTTGATCTTCTTCCCTGTTTGATTTTCAACCAAGGCTTTGAAAGAGCGGAAGCATTTGAACACTTCGTCCTTCTTCTTCAAGAAATAGATCCATGTTTTGCGAGAGAATTCATCCACAAAAATTGCATAGTACAAATATCCTCCCAAAGGTGCTACGTGTAACATACCTAATAAATCAGAATGGATCAATTGAAGAATATCGGTAGTTTGACTTTCACTTGAAGGGAATAGTCCTCTTGTATGTTTTCCAGTTGCATAACCCTCACAAACTCCTTCATGATCTATGTTGAATTCGGGCATACCTGTGAGCATCTTCCTTACATCGGGTAAGGCTTTGTAATGAAGGTGAGCAAATCTTCAGACCCATAATTTGGATTGAAGAGAAGTATCGCAAGTCATTTCTCCCAAAGGACTTCCTCCAACCTGATAGAGGCCTTCAACCCTAAATCCAAGTGTAAATGCATCTTTCGGGTTCCTTTGTCAAACATTTACCCTCCCATCAACGAATGTTAGCTTAAAACCTTTATCTTCCATCGCAGAAATAGAGACCAAATTCTGTTTCAAATCAAGTACATACAATACTTCTTGTAGATGAAGGATTTGACCTTGATTTAAGTGAAGAGTGATAGTCCCAATCCCTTTCACGGGCTAGATGGCATTGTTCCCAAGTATGATCTCCAAACTTGTTTTCTTTTAAACCAAGTTTGAGAAGGCCTCCTTGTACCCAGTGAAGTGCCTTGAGGCACCACTATCAATCAACCAATGATCCATTGTATCTGAAGGAGAGGCAATGGTGAAGGCATAAATAAGATAAGGTTATTTTTGCTTATCTACAACATTAGTTTCCTCATACCTGGAGTTTCTCGACCTTTTGGGAGGACAACCATTTACATATCGAGCAGCGAGAGCATTCCTCTTTCCCTTGTTGTTGAACTTGTTGTTCCTTTCATTTCCATTGCCTTTGAAGTTGTTGTGGTTGTTTTTGTCATCATCCCTTGGAGTATTCTTCTTGTGACGACTGTAATGTCCCTTCCTAAATTAAATTGTTATAGGTTTATCTATTCTACAACTTTGACAATTTTGGAGGCCATGGGACCCATGTGATTTATGGAAAAGACTTAGGAAGGGAAAAGGGGCCAAATGTTTTGTTGGCATAGCGTGGGGGCCACCTGCATGAGGAAATACGCACCAACTTAGAAGAAAGTTTGAATGGATAGAGAGGGAAAGTCAAATTGCTAGTTGGAGAGGGCCCACATGGGAAAAGAGGCCCATGAATTATAAATAGAGGAAGCTCAACCTCATTTGGTATCTTTGATATATTGAACTCAACCTTAGTTGCTCAAGCTACTTAGCCGGGTCACTCGCTATTTAGCACGAACTCTCCGAGCGGACAACTCACCATTTCTTCCAGGGACTTCGAGTGCCACCCTAGAGAGGTTCTTTCACACCTGTCCAAAGGACACTTGTAGTGAATTTTCCAGCATTTGCATTCAGATTCGCCAGGCAGTGCGTATTTCTGGAGGATGCAGGAGAGGCTCTTGGGGGAGTCATTTAAATGCTCTTTCGGGGAACAATTGTCGGAGGAAATTAGGAGAAGGGAGCTCAAGTATTTTGCAGCCTTTTTGGGGAGCTTGGGAGCTGGAGGAGACAACTATTTTCTGGACTGAGTTTGATGCTCCTGGGTCTGCACAGAAAGGTGTCACTGAGCACACGTGTGAGTGAGGAGTTTGCTCATTGTGGCTGGAACTTGCCGGGAGAAATAAGGATAATATTTGTGGAGTGGATTGCAGCCTTTTTGGGGTGTTTTTGGGGAGGCTTGTTGGTGCATTGACAGACAGCATATCTCAACAGCTAGTGGAGAGCGTAGGGCCTTTAGGGGTCGATTTTCGGAGGTAAGAATTAGGCCAAACCCTTTCTGGGTTTATTGAGGAGAGGCCAAGGTTAATTTGAAAAAAATTCTGGGCAGATTTGAGGGGTCAAACAAGGGTCCCAACTTAGCCAGCAGCTGCAGCCTAAAGGAGCTAGGAGAATTTGGGCTGAAATTCCTAGGTCAACATTTGGCCAATTCCTTCGCGAGTTATTTTGGGTATTCAGTGGAGAGCCCGGGGTTAATTTCCTGGAATTTTCTAAGCACTGGAGGTGGGCTTTCCAGCAACATCTTTGCAACAAACAACATAGTTCCACAAGCGCAGTGCAGGGCATCATTGCATCAATTATTTCTTCCATCTGGGCTTGACATATTATCACCTAGGATTTCTCACGCTTACCATTGAAGCAAGCCCAGGTGCACCACTTCCACATTATTGTACTTTGCTCCCAAATTATAATAAAATGGCTCAGCTAATGGTTATTCCTAGGCTTTTTATGGGTGTGCACTGAATGTTTGAATTTTAGGGTGTTGTTTTTATTGTTTGCTTTGCATAACACTATTTTTCCTAGTTTGGGACATTACAATGGTATCAAAGCCTTGATCTTGGCCCAACTGTGGGTAGCCAACAAGAGCATGGGAGATTTGGGTAGGAGTGTCCAGTGACGGGTGAAACTGGAGACAAACCCATGGCTCAAGGGAAATCTAGTATGCAGAAATTCTGGGGTGTAACCCATTGGGACGATGAGAGGTTGGCCCAATTGTGTAGGGTGACAGACCAAACCCATCCTCACCCTTGCGACATAGATGCTAGAGGTGAGCAGGTCGTGGAGGTGCAACCATCTACATTATGTGGGGAAAGTCGACAGAATCAGGGCACCAAATCTCCTGAAAAGGAGCAAGCAGGACAGGGACAGTTAGAGAGTGAGACCAGGGAGCACTTTTGTTGGTGGATACCTAGCTTTAGATATCAGGAGCCTGAGGAG